>JAZDUH010000506.1:840000-947500 GCA_036419115.1 Scarus forsteni
TGGATCATGGGTCTTACACAAGACCCTGTGCTCCATCATGCAGCCTTCACTGCACTGTATCATGTAGCAGAGCCCCTGTGCAGCATCATTGAAGACATACTGTGTTAGGATCGTGTCCTGCCATCACAAACTGGCCGTTTCCTTCTCTCTCTCTCTCGCTGACAGACGATGACGCTTCACTGAGCTCATGTCCCT
Organism: Scarus forsteni; assembly: GCA_036419115.1. Taxonomy (NCBI): domain Eukaryota; kingdom Metazoa; phylum Chordata; class Actinopteri; order Labriformes; family Labridae; genus Scarus; species Scarus forsteni. The sequence goes on from JAZDUH010000506.1 coordinate 840,196, forward strand.
CTCAGTCTTTGCCATATTCGGCAGAGACTGTCCTGGGTCCCTTCTGTCAGACTCCAGCTTCAGAGGCTCTCTGTTTGACTTCTGAGGCTGAATCCTGTTTGATTCTCAAAGACAACCTCCCTGTTCGAGCTGGCGTGGCGTGCCAGCGCTGACTTTCGATCCAAACTGCGCAGAGAGTGACTTTTAGGAGGTGTGACTCAGAGCAGATTAATGGAGCTGTGTTTGTTTATTTTGGGACAAATGGCTGAGAGGCAGACGGGCTGACTGGCACTGCTCGAGCTTTCAAAGTGCCCTTCCACTCAGCAGCGATTCTAACAGGACCCAGGTGAACGGCATCTCCTCGCCCGTCCCTTCAGGCTGAGAGAGAGAGAGGCAGAGATGGAGGGAGGTGTTGACGAGGGAGATGACACAGATCGGCCCGCGGTTATGTTTGCTGACATCTTAGAGAGGACGACAGCTGGTCTCCCTCACCGTGCACACTCTGCCTCAGCACAGCTTAGCCTGATCCGCCCGGTAATTAAATCATTGGGAGGAAAGTCTTAAATCATTCAACTCTCCTTGACCCAAAACCAAACGAAACGGCTGCTTGTTCCAAATTTAAAGCTGATCCTGATCCCAGAGGCTTCACAAAAAACACAAAACATCCCGGCTGATGTGGGATCCACGGCTATACTGAGGCAGGAAAAGCAGAGACGAGGGATAGGAGGTACATCTCTTGATGTGTAGTCGCCTGTATTTTTGGTTTCAGAGATGCCCACAGCACAAACTAAAACACTGGCTTGTGTATCGACATGTGTGCCAGTCGGTGCACAGACACTGAAAAGTCTTCCTCTAAAGCAGAGTGGTTATGTCCACAGACATCTGTCTCAGAGCAGAATCTAAACACAATACAGGAGGAGAAAAGACAAATACCAACAGAGGGTTTTTATGAAGCTGAAAAAGGCAATTCTTGACCTTTGATTTACAGGTTTTCATGTTTCAAATCAAAATGACTGACTATCAAGATGCCCAAAGTGCTGCTGTGTTGATTTAAAGTTTAAGTTTAAATCTTAGGTTGAGCCTACTTCACCTTTAAACCTCCTTCATTCAAGACGGAGCAGAAACCCTCAGAGATGCTGCTCCACCACATCCCTAACTGCTGGATTAAGATCTGCTGAGTGTGGAGGCCACCGGAGTAAATAAACCAGTGTGAGCTGATCTGAGCTCTGAGACATGGAGCTGTTGAAGTCTCCATCAGAAGATGGTCCACTGTGCTCATAAAGGGATGGACATGGCTGTGGGGTTTGAACCATGCTCAGGTGGTTGGCTAATGAAGTGAGATTGAAAAAATAAACAACAAACAAAAATCAAAACTGGTGGAATAGATCATTTCTAGTTTGACCTTTAGCAGGTTGGTTTGACCTTGTCTTTATGCCTAAATACAATATTTGGCGGCCATGAAATGGGCTGGTTAGCTTTATGTGGTTATTAAGCAGGTGGACCTAATGAAGTGGCCATTAAGTGAACAAAATGTCTTTAATATGGTGATGGGGTGATGCGGGGGGGGGGGGGCACTTCACACAGAGCCCTTTGTGGTTTAACCTTCAACTTCTTTTAACCTCGCCAACGTTTTAATCAGCATCCAGAAATGATATCGCCCCCGGCATGATAATGGCGACTGCAGCCGAGGCCCTCTGGGTTTAAACCCACCAGAGTGGCCGCACTGCCAATCAGAGCTCCTGGACGACCACACGAGGGGAGGCTGCTCGCCACAGCACCACTGCCAAACAAACACGTATTAAAGGTGTGTTAATGGCGACTTCCCTCAGGGTTTCAGAGCAGACAGTCACTTTAAACACTCTGCTGTTCTTCCTCTTCATCACCCCCCTCCTCTCCATCCCTCCATGACTCTGCTGCTCTATCTCTCATTAATAAATATTCATGCAGCCAAGGCATCTTTGTTTTTGTGTGGTTCTCTCGTAGTGATATTGCCTCAGGCATTATTGAGCGAGCAAGCCACCGGCTGTGAGCTAAAGGTCCTGATATGTATTCATAAAATTACCCATGAGGCTCTGGGCTCAAATTGCCACACCGCCTAAAAGAGAAGCCTTGACTGAAGTTTGGATTTCATTTTGTGTGACAGAAAACAGCCAACATTCTTTTATCCTGCTGGAGTCTGAAGTCCTGGACAGATAGTAGAGGTATTATATTTCTTTATCCAGGTGAGCGTACCTGCAGCAGTGAGTCTGCAGTAATGGGAATCTGACACCCTGGCAGCAGGACACATCAATATTTCAGGAAATCTGTTATTATGGACTGTGTGTTTGCTCTGATATTGTTAGGTTTATTAACATGTCTTTAACAGGCTGAGCTGCTCTTCCGATGAATGGCGATACTATCTCCCGCAGGATTTACGGTGATGTTTGACAAAGTCAGCGTCTGTATGTGCACTGACAGAAGCTGTAGAGAAACGTCTCTCTTCTTATGTTTGGATATTTGACTCGTTTGTGAGTCTTCTTTGCACACTTCAGCCTTTTGACCGGAGGAGTGATGTGACTCCACAAAAAACTTTTGCCCACCGTTAAACCTGAGTCCTTCGTCGAACCTTGCAATGCAGCTGGATAAGTCAGATTCCATACCTATCATCAGGCAGATTCATCCTACAGAGCTGCATGTGCTGATAAAATGAAGATGTTTAATATCTTAGAGAGTGTTTTGATGTTGCTACTTGTTGATCTGTCACATGCAAGGTCTCTTTCACAGACAGAACGATTCTGAAGCTGCAGGATAGTTGTATTTTTAGGTTGGATTTCTTTCACACTGCTCTGTCTACTAGGGCTGGGTATCGATTTAGGTTTTCTGGATTGATTCGATTCGATTCGACATTAAGAGGTCTCAAATCAATTCGATTCATGATTCGAAACTTGTTCAGTCTGGGTTATCTCAGTGAAAATAATGCTGTCAATGGCTTTTTGACCTGGTACATTATTAAAACTGTTTTAACATTAAGAACTGAACCCAAAGCAGTTACATTAATCACATAGTAATGACATGCATTAATGCATATTCTGCAGGTTACTTGTTTTTTGTCCAACTTGTCTTTTTTTTGCTTGTTAAATCTGAAATATGTCCAAACGTCAACTTTTAAACTTTCCGGTGGTGCCCATGTAGTGCTACTTACTTCAGCCATGTTTTTTTGACTGCTTGCAGTAACATCTCATGAGATCGTGTTCAGTGGAAAGCAGAGCCAAACGCGAGACTAGCAGAGTTAATACCACAGGCTGCTCTCGGACGGTCCAATGAAGAAAAAACTACCCACGTTAAAAGATCGATCTTTGGATTTTATGGATCGATTATGAACCGTTTAAAGGGAAATCAATTAAAATCAATGAAATTGTTTTTTAAACCCAGCCCTACTGTCAACTGAGCCAAAACTTGTCACGAGCTTCATAATATAGCCCCAAACTCAGCCTGGAAGCACACTGGAACCACAGTTTGACCTTCTCAATCGTCATCACAGGGGTGTTGACTCCAAACTTGACTAAAATTACTGTGAAATCCAAAAAAGGGCTGTCTACAGTGTCATACTCCAAAAGCATAAGTCAACCAGGAAGCATCACAAACCTAAAAATGTTCTTATTTAAATCACTCCAACGTTTTTGGCCAGTGTACACAATAATAACCTCTTTTTAGACATCCTCTCATTTCTGCTGTAAAATTTAACTAATGCATAGACAGTGAGTTGAAGACAATGATGGTCAGGGTACTGAAGTATAGTTTACTCTCAGACTGTTCTGAAATAAGGATTAAAAAAAAAAAAATGCCTTTGCTAGAGTTTCTTTGCTCAGATGGGGATCAGCAGTAAATTTTAATTTGGTGCTCTGACCTTTGCTTCTCCTTCATGAGATCTGGTCAACTTTGTCCATCCTCAGGTGTCATCAGTCAACCAAAGAAAATGTTTTTAGTCCGTGGGAGGAAGCCAGCGTGCCCAGACAAAACCCATGCATGCACAGGAAGAACATGAAATCCCCCCACAGAAAGGCCCTGCCCACTCGAGGACTGACTTCTTGAGCTGTGCCACCATCTTTATTACCTTCGCCAAGGAGGTTATGTTATTGCTGGCGTCTGTTTGTTTGTTTCTCTGTTAGCAAGATAACTCAAAAATATATTGACAAATTTCGATGAAATTTTCAGGAAATGTCCAGATTGGGACAAGGAACAAATGATTCAAATTTGGGCGTGATCCGGATCACTGTCTGGATCCACCATGACGAAAAATGTGATTTTCATGAATAACTACTGAACTACAATAGATATAATTATGAATCCAATTGCTAGTGGTATGTTTTCATGGTCAAGACTTCTAAATGATTAGATGAAATAAAGATAGGACTAATATCTATGGTAAAAATCCCAATATGGGTGAGGACTGCAGTGCTGGTGGATGTCTGCGCTCACCGAGTGCTTTTCTAGTTACTGAATAGTTTAAAGTTTTCAGTTTTTTTAACAATCAAATTGAAATCATTTGATGTAAACATTTGTATATGTTCTGATTTTTCACAAACTTTGTGACCTGCCTAAGTCTGCACTTCTGTTTCTGACTGTTCACAGATTGACTCTGCACTGTCCAAACGGAGCCTCGACTGCAGTGCTGACAGAGATCAGCCACCAGTCTTCTGTCCTCCTAAAGTCTGAGGTTCTCCTTGACACGCGTGCAGCTGCAGATTGTACAGGTATTATATTTCTTTTTCCAGGTGAGGGTACCTGCAGCAGTGAGTCTCTGACCTCTGCAGTAATAGGATTCTGATTGACACTGTGGGTGCAGCCGCTCCCTGATGATGGCAGCAACAACAAACAAAAACACAGCCACCCTGTGGCCCTCACACTCAGAGACCTTTCCTTCCTCTCGCTGCAGCCTTTATTCACATCTCTCCATCCATCCAGCACCGCTCCATTTCCCTCACTGAGGCCTCAGAGCCAGAACTATCAGCCGGTAATTAATAGTAATTACCCATAATCCAAGCCTCCAACATCCTAGCGCACAAAGCCGCTGATCCCAACAAATTAGCAGACGAAACTCAACACGCTGCTTAAGTGGGTTAACCAAGTGAGGCAATTAGATTCAATCCACCGCCCAGGTGTTTATATAGAGAGCCAGGCGGGTCAAACGCTGTAGTAACACACGCCTGTTATTTCAGCTCGGCGTGTAAATGAGCAGGAGCTCACCGCAGGGGGCCGAAGGGTCGGGCTGGGGGTAACAGAGGAGGGAGGGGCTGTTACAGAAACACTCTGGTTTAATTAGATATGATAGAACCAAGCATAAACAGAAGAGAGGCCTGCAGGTCTACACGTGTGAGGAAAACTGATACACACATGAACAATATGTCCACAGTATAACCCCAAACACACACAGTTACACCATATAGACCAGTGATCTACGGCTCCCCTGACTGATGAAGCAGCTCCTTTTATGCTGAACTAGAAATTAAATAAAGAGTCAGAATCTTATTTTTTTGTTTGGGCTCAAAGACACCATTTAGACACCCATCTTTGGGTTAATAAATCACTCAAACCATAAGAATCTACCATTATGATTTCTTCTAATGATCTGAACATCAATGAAGTAGAGTCTAGTCCAGGGTCATTAGCACCACTGAGCTGCTGAAAAGTCATCTTTGCTAAACAATAAACTTTAATATAAACACAAATATGTTCTTTTATGAATTCACACTAAAGGATCTTTAACATCACCTTAAATCACCTACACGTCTAAATGCAGCTTCATCTTTTTTACGTGCAGAATTCTTCTGAAACTCCAGCTCATGATGCAACAACAGGCCAGATGACAGGAACCCAGACCGCAGCTGCAGCCCCAGCTAGTGGTGGGAGGCTGGACTACATGTCAATGCTTTGGTCCACCTGGCCGAGTGCAGAGTCAGACTGAACCATCAGAAAATGTAACAAGGTTGTAACTTCACCCTGAACAGAACAGTGCAGGGCCTCAGGTGTGAAAGTGACCTGAATCACCACGTCCAGGATTATCTAAAAAACAGGACTGGCCTCTGCCGTTATTGCTGTGGTAACAAACAGGCCTGTGAGATTAATCTATGCTGCACTGCTGTCAGAGTCTAAACTGTGGCATCACCACAGTCCTGTAGAAAAACCATTACACAAGCTTCATCTCTGCTGACACTTCACCTTCAGTCTCCGCCCGGACAGGCTTCAAACCGATCCTCCTAACGTGTTACCTGCTAATTGCCTCGCCTGCCGCTCTCCCCTCTGGCCTGCAGTGCATTGTGGGAAGGTGCAGGAGTGAGATCTCAGCTCCAGATCTCCTGGGATGGACCCTGGCCCCAAACCTCCCCCTAATTATCTCTGCCTTGGTCCTGGTTGTGTCTGAGGAGAGTGGGCAGTCTGAGGAGAGTCAGAGGGAAAAATCACAGCTGATCTGCAGACAGTCATCTCAGAGACGAGCTATAGGCTCAGGGTGTTGGACGATACACGAGACTGCAGGAGCAGAAAGAGCAGGGCCACCATAGTTAGTCCAGTCTGCAGCCCTGACAAAAACCTCAACCTTTAAGTGGACAGTAAAAACCGTTTCTAATGTTTAGACTATAGAAATCAAACATGAAGTCCTCTGATGATAAAACACTCAAGAGGATTCAAGTGAAGTCTGGAGACCAAAAAGACAAAAGTGTAGAAACTCCTGCAGATTATTTTTCCCTTAAAGAGTCTTCACAGGTGCCTCTGTAGTTAAACAGTCCCTCTTGACTTTATGCATTTATTTAAATATCCTCATGTTTATCAGAGATGCTGTGTTCAACTGGTGAATCTGAAACTATTTATCCTGTAAGTACCAAATATTTCAGCATTTTAACATTTCAGAATAAGAGTGGTAGGTGTGAGGACCCCTACTGTCTGACACACCCGAGATTTTCAGGATTCTTATTACAGAACTTCAGGCGAAGGGCAGAATGGAAAAACAGCACCACACTGCAAACATGTTCAGGCAACTTTCATGACACATTAGGAGTGATTAGGAGGAACTACATGACCCAGGCTTAGCTCCGGGGAAAGAAACAGAAAGACGAGCCTTCATTGGTCGACGTGCTGGACATGAAAATTCAGAAAAATCGACTGTTGAGAGAATAAAACTGTAGTTCTGCTCAGTGAAGTTAGCCTGAACTGATCAGCCGAGATGTTTATTGAATAATTTTGTGGTCACCTCGTCTGACACAGAAAATGTAAATGCTGAAATGGTCATCAGTCTTCACCTGTTGAGAGCACAGGTGTCAGGCAAAGTCAGGCTGTGATATCTGAGTCCTCAGGTAAAAACGACGCTCCACAACCCACCACAACCAGCTGTGACCCATACAAGATACAGGCCCTAAACCCATGCTTGCTATCTAAAGAGACAATTTGGTCTTTCAGCATTAGATGTCCCCTAAAACAAAGCATAAATGCATTTGAAGAAAGTAATACCTGCAGCCTCCACCTTAGTGTGATGTCACTTCCTGTTACTTTGCGCTGCAGATGTTCCGCCTTCAGCGAAGAATCAACTGGTATAAAAACCTAGCCTTACAGAGCAGACAGACCTGCCTGAATTATTGTCTGAAATCCTGTGTGTCCGTCTTGCTAACCTCTATTGTCCAACGACTTCACACAGCTAAATGCTCAACGGCCCAATCAGGGAAGAGAGGCGGAAGCTGCAGATGAGCTGAAGTGACTGCATGTTTGATAACAATGGCGGCTTCTGAAGCGTCTCAATTTCTGTTTTTTTCTTTAAAGAGGACATATCATGCTTGTTTCTCCTTTTCACTATGCCAGACTAGGATGCCTGTAAGGCATTTCTGCCCTCAGTACAAGTCATTTAGTTCCTTCATTGCCCCACAATAGCGTTCTCAAAATCCTCATTTTAGGCCATTATGAAGCCCTCGTTGAAACACTCGGATCTGAGGATGACCTAAAGTTACCTCGCAACGTCACAGCCCTTTGTGCTCTGATTGGTCAGTTCTATCGGGGTAGAGCCAGCCTGTCCTTCTTCTTCTACTGTATTTTCCGGCAGGCTCAATGCAGCGACCGTGTATTGAGTCCCCCTAAAGTGTTTTATCAGATTACTCCAATAAAAAGAAAGGTACCTCGTGTCATCACTGGGAGAGAATGAAGAAATCGTCCACGGACATGACAGTTGGCCTGTGGTCGTCATGGTTACTCAGTGGTACTTGGCGAAACTGCTCTCCTCAGAAGTTAGTAGGGATTGTCTTTGACAAGGTTCCTGTTATATATAAGTGTTAAATGATATATCTGTGGTATAATTGAATGTAAGACGATGGTCTAAGCCTGTTTAAGCTAACGGCTACAACGTGAGCTGCTACAACATACTTAACAGTGTGGCTTGATATTGATTGGTCTGTTCAGAGTGTGACAAGCCGAACAATTGTTCAATCACAAGCTGCTGTAGTTTTTGAAGGTTCTGCCTCTGAAAAAATGTCAAACTGCTACATCCCAGATGGACTTGTGAAATATTTCTGCGTGTCAGGTTAATAAAACCATAAATAATTGATAACCCTTGTCCATGTCAATCAAAATCTTTTAAGTATGTGTCATTAAGTTGTCTCTTGTCAGAAAACAAGCTGTGAACCAGGGGGAGATAACTTCTGTTAAGTTATTGATGACAGAAGATACTCTGGTGAGTTTAACCACCATGTTGAATGCTAGTCTGTTGTGTTGCTAACCACTGTGAGAACAAAATGGCCTATATAAGCTATTTATGAAAAATGCTGTTACTATAAAACCAAACGGAATTATGGACGGGTTTTCCAATGTTAACTCTATACTTTAGTGAACACTGTTGCATAGTTTTAATGATTTAAAAAGGTCGCTAATGCAAATGTTAAATACTAATCTAACAGGTCATTTAGGGTATGCTGTCCTACTGCTATGATAAATGCTAGCTCATGCTAATTGCTAAGCTAAATGCTAATGTTCGTTAGAGAGACAGCCCAGACTGTGTTAAAACCATAAAGGGGCATTTCAATTATTTTGATGATATTAAAGTACTTTGTTTTCATGGATTTACTAATGGTTCAGTACATTGAAGAAGTGTTTAAATTTGCTGTCATTTTGGAAAAGTTCTCCTGATCGAAATTACAGAGAAAACTTAATTCATTTTCATGTTGAAAGTGTAAAATATTAAAAATATGTTTAAAAGAATTAAAAAGACATTTCTATTTAAAAGCTGAATGAAAAAGGGGTAACTACTGAGTAAAAACTAGTTAAAAGGATTAGTAACAGCTTAACTAAGAAGTTAAAGAGATCTCATGTTAGATATAGAATAACAGTTCTTCAATTTTTGTGCAGGTTGTATTTTTGTTGTACTACAAGAAATTCTGATGAACATAGTGATGGTGAGCCTAGTGGGATCAGCCAAGAGGACATCGAATTTGCTTTATTCACTTTTCCAGATTCCAGATAAGACAGTCATACACTATTAACCTGGGTAGTAACAAATAAAACTGACACTGATACTGGATGTGAAGGACTGAACTTAATTACACTGATTTGAAACTTGAAAAGAAGCATTAGAGTTGGAGAGCCAACTCTTTCTTTTGATTTTGTTATTTTTTTCCGAGCTCTATTTTGTTTCATTTTTATACTGCACCACTGGATATATTTATATATGCTCTAGGCATTTAAACTGTCATCTGTTCATTCTAACTCTAAATCCTTTTGTGGGTCATTAAAGGTGTTCTCTCACAAACCTACAAGATGTAAGTGTCTCATCTACCCAGTTCGGTTTGGACCAGAGGTGCTACACAACCAAAGTAAACATCAAGACCAGCAGCCTCATCACATGGCAGAAAAAATGAACACACTGACCAAACATACATCCCTCCACCATCCTTTAACTTGTGTCGGTGAGACACCTGTGCTGTGCTTCAAGACCAAGTTTTAATGAATTAACAGACTCTTTGGGTATTAATGTTGCTCTAGGAGCATGAAAACATCCAGCAGGTGCAGACAGGTGAGAAGTCCAGGAGCTCCATCAGTTTGAAAGGATCTGGACCTAACTGCCTTCATTGATTCTCACAGATGATCCTGACCTTGTGTCCACGCCTGAGAGCGTAGAGTTTCAGCCTCACTGATATTTAACATCCTAAAGCGTTAAAGACTGTAAAAAACCTCCGTCTGAGTGGATTCTGTGGCTCCTCAGGTCCAGTTCATCTCAGGTTCCCTCCAGCGGGGTTCAAACGTGTGGCCTGCCTGCATCAATCGGCCCGCGCCGCCCATCCATCGAGCGTCTGCATTACTAATGTATGCGGGCCGACATGCTATCCAAGCAGGAGTCAATCAGGAGTCTTTACTGCCTGTGACGTGCCAGCCAATCGATGCCATCGACACACCGGGCCTCTGATACGCGGGGGGGGGGGGGCTCCATCAGAGGAGGGGGGGTGATGAACTACTGAGTCGTACTTCTGTTATTACCTTAAACAAATATTACATGCAGTTCAATATCCTCACTGTCCGCGACATTCAGGAAGAAGCAGTACATGAAAATAAATGTATGTTAAAATAAAAATGGCTGAAAAAATATAGACATAAAAGAGACCAACAAGAGCAGCATGTCCTTTGGCTGAGTTAAATCTCAAATATCCAGTTTTAATGATTATGGGACATAGTGACTGTGTTGAAACTGAAGCTCGATTAATTCTCCAAACCATAAGGAGACATTTTCTGGTTTTGTTTTTATCAAACGTCACGAGAGCAGCTGCACGCTCAGCCGAGACATGTGACCAACACTTGATATTCATTATAGTTATTATTGTAGTGCTTATTAGACTCAGTTATCATTAATATAATTAAACAATATTAAATCCAAAGATTTTATAAATGTTAATAAATGCCCTGAATGTTCCACTGATATATTATTTTTAAATATATTATTTTTATATATATGATATTAAAACTTCAGTAACCCTCTTATTAATGTCCATGACTGCTACATAAGGCTGTTAGCAAGTTAAATTTGGTGCTTTAAAACTGATAAGGATATGTTTATTAATCACGGTGAACCCTGATAAAGTCTAATAAGCAGTTTACATGTAGATTTATACATCAGCATAAGCCAACGATCACTGCTCACACCAGCTCCTGATGCCAAACCCTCGCCCAGCCCCTGCAGCACTGAGCACAAATGTTTCATAAATAAATATATGATGAAATGTGTTGAAGCAGCACAGGTGTTAAAATGCAGCCTCTCCTTCACTCTGAACTTCAGCTTCCTCCATCTTTGTTACCAGACCCCGACCATCCACACACAGCTCCCTCTGCTGAAACCCACCAGAGACCAGAATCCAAAACCAAGACTAGGACCCAGAGATCAGCTGTAATTACAGAAAACACTGGCTGTTTCCCAGCATGCACTGCTCTGATTCCCCCCCTGAGGTGATGGTCTTTAGTGTGAGTCTATAACTGACCAGGGGGGGCGCTGTTCACACTGAGATGATGTGGAAGAAGTTACGTTTAAAGAACAAGGAGAAAGGACACAAAGCACGAAAGGGAAGAGAGATGCAGGAACATTGTGAGCCCTCACGCTGCAGGTTTATCTGAAAAACTGAAGAGAATCTTTGGCAAACACCACATTCCTGTTCACTTCAAACCTGGAAACACAGTAAGGCAGAAAGCTGACCATCCCAAGGACAAAACACCAAGACATAAACAGAGCAATGTGGTGGATGCAGTTTCCTATTATTACAACTGTCCTGCAGCTGATGAGTCAGTTTTTGGTTCACTCTTTAAGAACTTATTATGCTTCAGTTTCTGTGAAGAAATGCAAACTCCCACTGCTCCAGGGCCTGATGTCACAGAAAATGGCTCCCCAGATCATCCGATCTAAGTGTGGGTTAACGACATGGATTTGCAATAACATGAAGGAGAAACAAGTCTGTAAGAACAGCTCTGCTTCTTCCTCTCTGTTTCCTAGTCCGCAGGAGCACTACCTGCTGTAGTGCAGGAGCATTGCCTGTTGTAGTGCAGGAGCACTACCTGCAGCACCAGCCTACAGCGCTAAAAAGTGAAATGGGCTGCATTAGTCTCAGATCTGCAGCATGAACATCAAATGATCCACAGAAACATAAAATGTGTTTTCGGCTTAATGAAGCTGAGCTGCAGTGTGAAAGGGCCTCTTTAACTGCAGGTATATCTGAAGTTTGACGTGTTCAGGATAAAAACTTGTCTCCCTGATCCATCTTACTGAAAACCTAACAAGCTTGGACTCTCTCACCAGCGCTTGAAGCCGAAATCAGACAATCTTATTAACGCTGGCTGATGATCCCACACATTTTTAGGCACTTTTCAAATCTATCAATTAAATGTAGCTGCATTGTTTCCGTCAGTCTTTGCTGCAGATCCTAATGAATTACCTCCAGGCCTAATAATCCTCAGGGTCATGTTTCCTGGTATGAACTTCCAGACAGGATCATTTGGCAGTGAGCAAAAGCAATTAAAATAATAAAAAAAATAAGTCTGCCTCTTTGAAAGTCACACATTAGCATGAGAAATTGTACAAATATGAGCTGAAAAACTGCCAACAACTGTCTAAAAACTCTTCAAAACACTAAACTTGGATCTTGTTCAACAGAATTAAAGAGCCTAACTCTTATTATCAGGGAGGCAGACTGTGTTAAGGATAGTTTTTGATAAGTTGGCTTTGCTCATTTTAAAATTACAACAGTAAAGCTTAAAATAAAGACTGTTGTTGAACACACATTCATCAGAGTCAAGCCTGAATACTACAGCCTGAGCACGATCAGTGTGTTTAACGTGAACTGTAAATATCAGAGCAGGATGAAGAATAAGGACTGGAGGAAAAGACTCAAACATCAGTAAACCAGATCCATAGTAAGGGTTTCACGCGCTCACCTCGGGGGGGGGGCCTGTAAGTGAATGAGAGGTCAATGAGGAGATCAGTCATGAGGGGCTGACAGGAGGGCCCATTACTGCAGAGAGAGAGGAGGCCTCTCCATTAATAAAATGGGTCAGTGGATGAATGCTGAATGTCTTCAGGAAAATAGGAAACACGACCATGTGGAGGATTCTGCAGCTGCCACCAAAGAAGAAGATCCTGGACAACGAGGATTCAAGAGGAATCAGATCCTCTGATAGGCTGCTGTAGTTTAACTCAAGTCACTGATGGAGGACTTATCAAGAAAAAGGACATGACAAAGCAATTTTAATAATTTCAGGTGTTTTTACTGGTTCAGCATAAAACACTCTCTGATGTTTGACTATCGGCAAAAAAAAAACCACACATACAGTACATATATACTGTATATATATGTATATGTATATATGTGTATAATATATATGTACACACATATATATCCATTAGGGGTGTAAAGAAATGGTCAACTCACAAACAATACGAAATACGAAACAGGTTTCACGATACAAAATACTCACGATACAAAATAAAGATTATAGAAAATCCCCAACAGTAGGAAGTTGTGCAAAAATTAATAATTTTCTTTATTTTCTTCCTAATGCAAAAAAATATTGCTGCATTAGTACAAAATAAATGCTCTTTGAAAAAAACAAAATTTTAGTTTTTTTCCCCTTATTTAGACTACAGTGCAAATACAAACATAAAATCTCAATAAAAAGTGCTTTGTTGTTGTAACAATCAGGATAAGTACATTCTTGAATGAAAGGGAAAACAAACAGCAGTCCTCAGAGCTGCAGTTTAGACCTATAAATGTCTGAACTGTGAACTATAATATTTAGCCTATAACAGTGCAGATACTTCTGATCTTCAAGGATGATCAAAATCTTTCAATTAAACAGTAGATGCAAAAATCAAATATTGTTTTTTATGCAGACTTACACAAACATACAGTTGCTTCCTGTCTCCAGTTCAAAGTAGTTGGTAGTTGTACTCACTGCAGTATATGGCGAACTGTAGCAGCATATTTTGCACATGGTTGTTGTTTTGTCCACAATCTTCTCACCGTTCTCTCATCGTTTACATGGGAAGCCATGTAATATAGGTCCACACAACCAATTTATGTAACGAAGGAGCATCAGCTAATTCCCCAACCTCGTCTTCCCCCATTTTGAAGCGAGTGTTTTGCTATGGTAGGAGAGGAGGGTAAAAAAAATCACCAGTCGTGCGCACGCTCCTTCGCGTTTATTTCATGCTTTTATCAAATTCAACACATTTCATCATATATTTATAGCATCTTTGAATTTTATTTCATCATTTTTTTATTTCATGGCATGAAATATACATATACATATATATATATATATATATATATATATATATATATATATATATATATATATATATATATATATATATATATATATATATATATATATACAGGAGAGGACCCTGATGTGGTCCATCTGCTTGAAGATCAGAGCTGTCATGATGAAATGGTCTTCTGCATGACTAAATGACATCCTGTGCAAGCAGTTGCAGGGTTGTCTCTAATAAAGTGGACATGGTGGACCATGGCGCTCATGTGAGGAGAATATTTGATTTAGACGCTCGTCCGTCAGAAATGAGCTTGAACTGTTTTCACTGAAGCTGCTGATCCATTATTTTTGGTTGAAATTGTCAAAATCATGCAGCCCTCTTCCCCTCCACTTAAAGACTGTAACGCATCTTCAAAATAAAAGCTCCATCAGTATTTTTATCCAGACTCTTGATGTTGTTAGTCTGAGTAATTTTAGATTCTTTAATGCCAGGATTTATTCACACGTCTCATCTGACGACCCACTCAGATCCAGTCTGTGTAAATTCAGAGAAAAGGCTCCACAGGGGGAGGGGAATGTGTCGGGAAAGAGGACAGCGCTGAGGCAGAAGGCACGGATATGAGGGAATAACCCCGTGTTTGAGGTCAGAGGTCACTGTCATTACGCCATGTCTCCACCCTGCCTCATCTTAAGGTCTTTAAACTTTAAACACTGTCCACTCAGACTCATGGGTGTGGATTTAGGAGGTCAGTGTGATGCGATACCCCATGAATGGGGTTGAGATTTAAAAGGTCAAAGCCAGGGTCAGTGTGTCCGATGTTTGACCTTTAATGACCTCTAAACCACAGGAACACCTCAGAGGACTTGAGGTCCAGCTTTGATCAAATATCCACTCTTGGAGGTCAAAGCTCAGGGTCCTAAGAGTATCCAATTCTTAATTTCCTCAAACAGAATCCACCCTGACTCGAGTGAACTGATAAGAGTTTTAGGTCAAAGTTCAAGGTCATTATCAACAAACATGCAACCAAACTACTGAAGCACACCAACAACAGATCCAGTGATTTCATTTGTCTGAAGGCAGAGACGAGGGCGGGTTAAAGACGGTCTGAAGGACCCACACTGTCCCTGCTCACACAGCTGCCCCCCCACCTCACAAACCAACAGGAGAAACAGATTCTCCTCTTCAGCTGAGTCGACCTTTCCTCAAACACAAACGTTCTGTTCTCTCCCTCCACACAGACCAGGTGTGTATGATTTAATGTCCACCACACAGACAGAGGAGTGCTTTCTGAAGGTGGCTTACACCTGTTATCCAAACAAATTCATCATTTATACACTGAACGGCCACTTCACTATGCACTAACAGGCAGCCAATCAGGCAATCACATGGAAGCAACCCAACTCACCCTGGCATGTAGACATGCTTCAGGCAACCTGAGATGATTGAAGAGATTTATTGAAGCCTGAAACTGCTGAGCAACCATCTCTAGGGTTTATAGAGAATGGTCTTAACCCTCCTATTATCCTCAAATATTACTAACACATTTTACCCTTAAGGTCAATCTGACCCCAGGGATATTTGCCTCCAGAAAATGATTTACAGAAAATTGTTGACCTTCTGTGTCAGGAACTTTGTTTATTTGTTGAATACATAAATAACCCCTTGATAATGAAACCTTGACCTGTCCTCTAGCGCCACCATCAGGCCAAACTTTTCAATCAGAAATAATTTATCTTGAAAAGTTTTGATCCAAATCTTCTCAAATTTACTGACAACATTAATGACCACAAGAGTATGAACCCTATTGGTTTTGGTGATGATATGACCTTCCCTGCAGCGCCACCATCAGGTCAAACTTTCAGTTTTAGAGTTAGTCTGTCATTCAAATCTTTCATCCAAATCTTTTCTCATTGGGGTGCACATTCATGACTCTCACAGAATGAACCATATTGATTGATGTTGATAAACATATTTATTGACTTATTTTTATCTACTTTTTTGTAACATATTTGTGGTCACTATAAAGTCTCACTCACCCCTCTTCTTTTGTTATCTGGGCTTGGGACCGACAGTGGCAGAGTTAAAGAGTTTTTTTGCTTGTTTTTTAAATGATTTTTTTTTATTTGTTTCTTTTTTTGTTTGTTTTTTATATTTTTTTAATTTTTTCTTTTTTTTTTCTTTTTTGTGTATTTTAGGGTATTTACATGTTTGAAAATTCACCCATTTGTGAAACAGAAAATCATAATGTGAACATCAGATAGTCAGCACATGGAACAGTTCTTTAGTTCAGTTCTAAGTTTTACACAGCTAAAACAGCTTGGGGTCAAATTTACCCCAGAGGAACACAGATGCGTGCAATATGTGTACAGCACAATGAAAAAATATCATCATAATAATTTCATGCAAAATCAATATCAATAGTACCCATCAAATTAGGAAAAGTCATGAAATATGAAGCCAAAAAAAAGTCAACTATTATTTTTTGAATGATAAACATTGAATGGGGTCAAATTGACCCCAAGGATAATAAGAGGGTTAAGAAGAGAAAATATCCAGTGAGCAGCAGGCCTCACAGAGAACATGTCCTGTTGATGTCAGAGGTCAGAGGGGTAAGGTCAGAGTGGTTGGGGATGAAAGAAAGAGACCCGGAGTTCAGTTTATCCACTCAGTACAGCCAGAGTCTGCAGGAGAGCAGCAGGTCCAGTCTGAGCACAGGTGCTGTTAGGACATCACAGGTGAGCTGGTGAGCGTCATGATGGAGGAGCATCTGAGAAAGGCTGAGTCGTCCACGAGCAGGGACGAGGCGAGGCTCACTCCCGTGAAGAGCCGCACGAGAAAAGTGTCAAGATTTCAGGAGAATGAAGAATCCATGGATCTGATCACCTACAGTCCAGAACATGGTCAGGAGAGTCAGAGTAACGACCTCTGACCCCTGCACTGCATTATAAACCAATACTGAATATCAGGGAAAGAAATCGAGTTTTAGTCCTTTAAAATGTTTTTAAAGGAAAAATAATATTCAGGATCAGATCAAACACAGGTCCTGTCTTGTGTATGTGAGTGATTTCTAGTTCCTCCCTCTCCTTGTCTAACCAGAGTCAGACTGCAGCATGAACTCTGCATCATTTACAGCCTTCAGTGAAACACGGTCCCCTCGCTCTCTGCTCCTGTATTTCTGAATCCAGCACATCCTTCAGCAGTCTCACTCCAGAGCAGCTCGTCTGGGCGATAAAAATCAAATACACCGGGAGCTTTATGTACAAATAAAATCTCCTGATAAGCTGCCATGTCGCTGACACCGAACCCTCAGAAGCTGTACACGCCGACTCCTTCCTGTTTATCGCGGGCCGGAGGAATGGAGCGAGACGGCGAGATATGAGAGCAGAGCTACAAGTGACAGAGATGCTATCAGAGGACAGCGGGAGAGCCTGCGCTGCTGTATCAAGGCCATTTCTCAGCTCAGAAGTCCAGACCTGCTGCACTTTGTGAACACAGATCCTGGAGATACTGAGTTTCTAAACCTCTCTGACGTTACAGCAGCAGGAAAACAAAATGGATGCATGTGTGGAGAGGAGGATGAGCATGACTCACGCCTCACTGGTTTGTTTGGGATGTGTTGGAGTTACATGTTCGATATTTCCACTGCTGTGGCTGCATGTGAGCATGCTGCAGGCAATTCACATCTTCTTTCTTATTCCATAAATCTGAAGCTCCTGCAGCAGGGATGGAGAACACACACGTATGTCCATGCAGCATCCTTCACGTTCATCATGACCTGGCATTAAAATCATGAACAACAAAAATGACTGAATTTCTAAGAGCATTTATTTCTACAGTCTGTTTGTTCGGTCTGGTGGAAAAACAAGAGTCTTACATTTCTACATAGTTTCCTCTGATTGGTCGTTGTCAATAAGGGGCGTTTACAAACAGAATAAGATGTGTGTCAATTTTTCTTCAGGGACAGACCACTCCCTCCTGCTCTGACATGCTGCAGAACAAGCTCAATCAAGTGCTTAGTGTGTGAGAGGAGTGTATTAGTAGAAAAAGAAATCAGCCAATCACATGGCACCAACTCAGTGCATTCGGGTGAGTAGACATGGTCATGAAGGCCTACTGCAGCTTAAACTGAGCTTCAGGATGGAGATTTAACAGTCTAAACGAGGCACAAATCCATCTCTAGGGTTAACAGAGAATGAAGGATCTGAAGAGGAGACAATATCCAGTGAGCAGCAATTCTCTGGGTCAAAATGCCTTGTCGATGTCAGAGGAGAGCATGAATGGTCAGAGGTAGAAATACAACAGGGACTCAGATAACCACTTGTCACAAGCAAGGTCTGCAGACCATTTCTGAGCACAGCACGTCCAGTCTTGAAGCAGAAGACCAGAGTAGGTGCTGCTCTTGTCAGCTAAAAACAGGAAGATCAGGCCATGCTTCTCAATCTGGACCACTGCAGACTGTAAAAGAATCTCCTGATCTGATGAGTCTGGATCTATGCCCCACAGGCTCAGAGTTTGGTGTGAACATCATAAAGCATGGATCCATCCTGCCTTGGATCAGTGGTTCAGGCTGTACTTTGGGCCCTCTAAGTCCCACCTGAGCATGATTCAAACCCCACAGCCTACCTGAGGATTGTTGGTGACCATGTCCATCCATGTATAACCACAGTGGACCACCTTCTGATGGAGACTTCAGCAGCTCCATGTCTCAGAGCTCAGATCAGCTCACACTGGTTTCTTCACTCTAGCGGCCTCCACAGTCATCAGATCTCAGTCCAGTAGAGCAGATTTGGGATGTGGTGGAGCTGGAGATTCTCATCATTGTTCAGCAGCTGTTTATGGTGTCATGGAGATATGGACCAACATAAGCGCTTCAGCTTTTTAAAGAAATGAAGGAGGTATGAGCCTCACCATGTGTACCTAATTTATTGGCCAGAGTTGGAGAAGTTACTTCAAAAATGTGATGCATTATTTATTACTTGTTACTGTCATTTCAAAGTAATTAGTTACATTATAATATTACTATATTTGAAATGTAAGGCATTACATCATTAGTGCATTACTTTTAAGTTACTCTTGTTAAAATAACAGGAAATATGGATTTGTCATTCTAAATGTGGCTCATTATGCTCAAAAAGCTCATTACACATCCAGTGGAAGGTGATGTGGTGGCTATCGGAGTCCAGCTTAAGGCTAAAAACAGGAGAATATAATAGCCACATTGAGGGCTCATGGCACAATACAAGAAACGATCATAGCAAAAACAGACAAAAGGTCAAATTCGGGTAAATTCTTCTGTTAGAGATCCTCTAACTTAAAGGAAAAGTTCGGTTCCTGCAGCTTTTACATTGTTTATAGAATGAAGAACAACAATATACTCACCCAGAAGGCTTTCCTGATGCAAACGGTGCTTCGGGAGATATTTAGATCCAAAATCGAGCAGTGGACACCGATATAATGGTAGCCTGTAGGGCATATTAGCGCCGCTCCTAAAACTGCATTAATCGTCCAAAAACTCCTGTTTTTCACCAATATTCCATCATGATTTCCTCTGAATGGACCGCCATTGCAGCCTGTGTCTCTCCACACAGCGCTGTGTGGCTGAACTAACCTCTGAACTGACGAGCTGTTTACATGCCCTTTGCGCATGCGCAGTGCGGCTCATTGCTTCAGGGGAAGACCGGCAGCTACAAATCAACTTTCTTCTTCCAGTTTTGTGCAAAATGGACGAATATTTATGGGATGAAGATGTTGTGGAGGAGGACTTTGAATATGATGGACGTCCTTACAGTTTGGAGCCACAGTATACAGATAAGGAGCTTATAGAAATGAAGAAGCGAGCGCAACGCTCCGGAGAGTACTGCGCATGCGCAGAGGTACCCGGTCTTCTTCGTCAGTTCAGAGGTTAGTTCAGCCACACAGCGCTGTGTGGAGAGACACAGGCTGCAATGGCGGTCCATTCGGAGGAAATCATGATGGAATATTGGTGAAAAACAGGAGTTTTTGGACGATTAATGCAGTTTTAGGAGCGGCGCTAACATGCCCTACAGGCTACCATTATATCGGTGTCCGCTGCTCGATTTTGGATCTAAATATCTCCCGAAGCACCGTTTGCATCAGGAAAGCCTTCTGGGTGAGTAGATTGTTGTTCTTCATTCTATAAACAATGTAAAAGCTGCAGGAACCGAACTTTTCCTTTAAGGGTTAGTGGAGGACTTTTCTCCTCTGCTGATCTCATGGGGTATTTGGCGAATCTTCATTTTTGGTTAAATTAAAAATGTATTGTAACTTGCATTACTGACATTTGTACTGAGTAAAATATTACTGTTTTTTTTATTTGTAATGCCTTACATCACTACGTTACAGTAAAAAGGAATGCATTACAGTAATCACATTACTTTTGTAATGCATTACTCCCAACACTGATATTGGCCCATGAATATTTGCACACAGCCCTGCTATGACATGGGGCTGTCTGCTGATGCTGATACAATGATCTTTGTTGTTCTAACTGATGTTTGGATTGTTAATGTGACCTCAGCTCATACACAAGCTCCACCCAGATGAACGGTGCTGTCGAGCTCACCATCGCCCTCGCCCTCGTCTGTGAGGAGGTGTTAACACAGAAATCTACCCTTCTTCCTTATCCAATTAAGCAGATATTCCCAGCTGCAGAGTCGTCCGCGGGCAGATCACATGTGCAGCTTAAAGGCACGGAGAGAGTGAGCCGTGAACAGGAGTGATGGAACATGTGATGGGCGGAGCCGGAGCATGTGCTGCAGCAGGAGAGTGTGGTGTCACATACCTGGAGGCTCCAGCTGTCTGCAAACATCATCTGTGAGCAGCTGCAGACTCTGAAACACCTCAGCCATTATCTTTGTTTCCTTTGTTAGAGGAAGAATGGGGCCTCTGCCATGAGATGGAAACGTGTGCTGCCATGTTTACTGTCTCCAAGGTAACGCTCAGATGATTTATGAAGGTGTAGTTTAGCAATGCCTTCAGCCTTCATTGTGTGTATGTAATACCATGTCCACCTTCTCCTGCTGAGAGAAGATATGCTTGGGATTGTTGATCTGTCAATAACTGACCATTCAAATGGTTCATTTCCACCTGCAGCCAGTCTGGTTGAGTTTGTCTTCTCGACTTCAGGTGTCTCTGTCGGCGAGGAACAGAGAGCAGGAGTAACCAGTCTGTGTTGTCCACAAAACTTATCTTGCAGCAGTTCTTCCTCCTGGGATTAATAATGCAGTCTTTTTCAGATTTAACTTCAATAAACCCTCTTATTGGTCCCTCTGATCTTTACACACAGGCTCCGTCACAGACTTTGTACTTAAACTCAGTCCAGACCTGCACTGGGCCACAGAGGCAAAAGAATTTCATTATTATTTTATTTTGAAAGGACGGCCAAATCTTTGCATTTTCATCTGTGCAGGCCGTTTGGGCTGCATGATTTGTAAACGTCTGTGTCTGACTTGTGTATTCTTAGGGGGCTCCATCATGGACGAGCCCTCTGGGTGCTTTAGACGGACAGACACAAACAGCAGCGTGATGTGCTCAGAGTCATGTGACTGAATGTGCTCACGTTACACCTGTGATGTTTAAACAGTGGTTCAGCTCTGACATGAACATCTCATGATGTGATAACGGATGAGCTGCGCTGAGCTGCAGCTGTAAATCCCTCCAACAGAATTTGAAAAGTCTCTTTGGTGGTTTCACACGAGGGTAAGAAGACCAAAATAAAGCCTTTGTATTTCAGAGAGCGTTTCTCTCCTGAAGGTTTGTGGGAATGGGGCTTGTGCCTTAATAAGCTCAGCTTGTTTCTCTGATAACTGCACATCAGTGATCATCAACTGGTGGCCCCGGGGCTACATTAGGCCCTCAACAGCTTCCCGTCCAGCCCCCCCAGTACAATCAAATTTAGAAACATAGGAGGAGGGTAAATTAGTATGATCTGGTTTCAGGAACATTATGAACAAACGCCCAAAACAACTGAAGCTGAAACACTTTAATCAGCAACGACTTCGCATTTTCACACAAATCCACCTGACAGACACTGTTGAGCTACGTTCAACCAGGAACCAGATCACTGGGGACACATTTATCATCTTATACACTGCCTGGCCCCCCCAATAAACAGTCACCACCTGGATTTAACTAAACAAACAGGTATGAGCCTCTTATTGGCTAATTACTGCATGGGTGATTATCTTTCAGCTGGAAAAGAAGTTATTTAACCCCAGCTGATGCAATGAATAGCTTCTCATTTATTAAACAACCATGTAAAAGAGACATCCTGTGGTCAGGGAAAAGATATTAGTCTGTTTAAGAAGGGTCAAATCATTGGCATCAAGCAGAGAAAACATCTAAGGAGATTGAAGAAACTACTAAAACTGGGTTAAGAACTGTCTAACACTTTATTACAAACTGGAAGGATAGTGGGAAACCATCGTCTTTAAGGAAGAAATGTCGTTGGAATAAAATCCTGAATTAATCACTTAAACATTTGGCCAAATCAAATCAAAGAAAAGACACAACAGGACTCAGGGGTGTGTTTAATAGTGAAAGTAAGAGCATTTCCATACACAAAATGTGAAGGGAACTCAAGGTATTGGGACTGAACAGCTGTGTAGCCTTAAGAAAAACACTAATCAGTAAGACTAACCAGAAAAAAAGGCTTCAGTTTGCTAGGGAGCATAAAAGATTGGACTGTGGAGGACTGGAAGAAGGTCATGTGGTCTGATGAGTACAGATTGACCCTGTTCCAAAGTGATGGGAGCATCAGGGTAAGAAGAGAGGCAGGTGAAGTGATGCACCCATCATGCCTAGTGCCTACTGTCCAAGCCTGCAGGGGCAGTGCTGTGATCTGGGACAAATCTGTGACACTGCAGAAGCTTATGGAAACAATGCCACAGCGGAATGTGACTGTAATCAAAGCTAAAGGAGGTCCAACGAAATATTAGATTGAGTGACTTTATTTTTTGGTGGGGACTTTTTTTTGGTCAGGCAGTGTTTGGGATTATCTTCATGATCAATTCTTCTTTCAGTCCCTTTGTCTCGGGAGAGTTCCCACATTCAACGGCTAAGAAAATTAGGTAATTTCGAACAAAAAATACAAGAGCTTTGTAAGTTGGAACAAAATATTCATGTTAGTTTATTTTAAAATATCACGCCCTAAAAAATCTGTCAAAAAAGCTGAATGATGACCTGGTGCTTTGGACCCTTGCTTACAAAATCTCAAATCTGCAGTCCTGCAGATCCCTGTCTTAAAAAATAGCATCATGAGAAATGTCAGGGGGTCCTGGCAGCAGGCAAGTCTTAAAAAACCTGGATTAAGGAGCCTCAGGTGTGAAATGTGATGTTTGGTGTGGGCCCAAACAGTCACAGGTCTGCATGGCACAGTTAAATCAGATCCAGCTCTCACCTGAGCTGGGCTGTGAGGCACCAGCTCAGTAAATCTTGTGAGGATCCATGGGGCCTCAAACAGAGGAGGGATGATATTTCAGCAGCAAACTGGAGGTCACCGGTTAATAAAGCATCCCGGGCTCGGCGTCCCGGCGGAGCTGAGAGTGTAGGAAGAGCGCTCGCAGCTTCAAACTGAAGCGACTCCAAGCACGGCAGAAATAAATAAAAGAAGTGTTTCCTGCAGGCGGAGGAGGAGGAGGAGGATGAAAGCAGCAGAGAGGAGAGGAGAGCGAAGGTCGCAGGAGAGTCAGAGGATGGAATAATTTAATTTGACTCTGTTTGTTATCTAATCATCCCATTCACAGAAAAACACAGACCACGCAGAGAGTGAATCACCGTCAGAACGAGAGAGACACACTGACAGGACGAGCGAGCAGATAAACACTGGACTGATTCATGCAGCCTGTCGAAACACTGGAGTGTGAGCTTTACTACAGAAAAAGAACGATGCACATGCAACAAAAGCCCAGCGTTAAAGGGTTCAAAAGCCCCAAAACTGCAGACACACATGAATGTCTCTGTGGAGTCTGGATTATAAGAACAAATATCAGCACAGATGACGTCCTCAAACATCACATCTCTACACACGTGGACAAAATTGCTGGTACCCTTCTGTTAAAGAAAGAAAAAAACCCAGTCGCTGAAATAACTTAAAACTGACAAAAGTAATAATAAATAAAAAATGCTGAAAATTAACTAGAAAATCAGAAACTGTTTTTGAATTGTGGTTCAGCAGAATTGTTTTAAAACCGAACCAATGAAACTCGCCCGGACATTGAACCGTACAGACACACGTGCAGTTTTGTTCGTAACACTGACAGGTGTTACGGTTTGTTTGTCAACATGTTACTTGGTGACTTTCAGCCGAGTTCCTGAATGTCATTGATGAACAGCTGATGAAAACTGAGCCACGATGATGATGAAGATGAAGATCAAGATGATGGGCCTATCATTGTTCCATGAGCTGAGAGGCTGTCTGTCAGTGTGGACAGCAGACTGACAGACTGATGGACGGGGACACAGTGAGCTGGAGTCTGATTACAACCACAACCAGAACACCAACAGGCTGCATGTCTCCTCCTGATGAGTCACTGCAGATTAAATGGACTGTAAATATGACACAGAGCTCTGAAACTACACGGGCACAGGTAGGGCTGGGTGACAACACCTGTTATCACATTACAGTGTATTTTAAAAGAATAGATCAATTTAAAATGAGCTTCACTATACGTGTATCATCAATTAATAAACCACTTATGTCTCTCTGGTCGTGGCGGCCGGAGACTCTCCTGCCTGACACTGGGTACAGCCAATCACAGGACAACTTAGAGAGACAGACAAATATTCACATTTATACCTGAGAGTGAATTAGAGTCGCTACACTGCAAAACCTCAGATCTAGGTATGGGTATTTGTCCAATTACAAGTCCAAAATACCTCACTTGAGGTTATTAAAATCTCCTGACATGTCTGAATTATGATCTTATTGAAAGATTTAAAAACTAAAAATAAAACCTGAATTGCACATACCAAGTAAATAATCTGCCAATAAGATCAGAGAAATTTAAGTCAAAGATGTCTTAAAATGATTTTTGTTTTATCCAGATTAGATTTGAAACCTGAATTTAAGACCATCACTGAGGGTGAAACCTGATTGTTTCGTCGGCAGACATTTTCTAATCATTACTTAGTTTAGTGCTTTATTTGTGCTTTTCATTTTTACTTTTAATTTTGATTTTTATGAAGTTATTTATCTGGACTTATTAAATGAATGTGGATAAATGTTTTTTTTAAGATGTCAGATTAAAGTTATTTTTTACATTTGTGAACAGACAAATTGTTTTCATTACTTGAATGTTCTGCTTAATTTATGTCTTACTCTCTCAGTCCAGTCCAGAAAGGCTCTGGTTTTGGTATAAAAAGGGGAATTCAGTTTACAATCCTGGTTCCTGTTCAAAATGTTTTTCCAATAACAAACATGTTTGGTTAAAACAGGTTTCTGAATGAATTTTTTTTTAAATATGTGTTTTCTCTTTCTTTTTTTTGATAGTACCTTTCTGTTAAAGAAAGAAAAACCCACAAAGCTCACTAAAACAACTTGAATCTCACAAAAAAAAAATACAAAAATACAAAATTTACTGAAAATTAACTAATAAAAATCAGACATTGTTTTTGAAATGTGATTCAACAGAATTATAAAAAAAATGAAACTGGCAAAATGACAAAAATGATGGTACCCATCACTTTACATTTTGTTGCACAACCTTTTGAGACAATCAGGCGATTTCTGTAACTCTCAGTGAGACTTCTGCACCTGTCCACAGGTATTTTGGCCCACTCCTCATTAGCAAACTGCTCCAGCTGTCTCAGGTCTGAAGGGTGTCTTCTCCAGACTGCATGTTTCAGTTTCTTCCAAAAACATTCAATAGGATTAAGATCAGGGATCACAGAAGGCCACTTCAGAATAGTCCAGTGTTTTGTTCTGAGCCATTCTTGGGTGTTTTTAGCTGTGTGTTTTGGGTCACTATCCTGTTGGAGGACCCATGACCTGTGACTGAGACCAAGCTTTCTGACACTGAGCACATTTTGCTCCAGAATAATTTTGAGATTTCAATGTACCTGCACAGATTCAAGACAACCTGTGTCAGATGCAGCAAAACAGCCCCAGAACATAACTGAGCCTCCTCCATGTTTCACAGTAGGTACAGTATTCTTTTCTTTGAAGGCCTTATTTTTGTGTCTGTGAACATAGAGCTGATGTGTCTTATAAAAAAGCTCCAGTTTTGTCTTTGACTCAAATGAATGGTGCTATCTGATTCTGATGTACCTTAACCCTGGAGTTCAACTCTAATCTCTTTGGAAGTTGTTCTGTTCAATTTTCCTCCTGTAGCTACAGTCCTGTGGACCTTAAACTTCTGAATAATCTGTGCAGCTGTAGTCACAGGAACATCAAGCTGCTTGGAGATGGTCTTATAGCCTTTACCTTTAACATGCTTGTCTATAATTTTCTTTCCCATCTCCTGAAACAACCCCCCTTAGCTTTCTGTGGTCCATGTTCAGTGTGGTACACACTATGATAACAAACAGCACAGTGACCACTTTTTGGGCAGACAGACTAATTACAAGCTTGAAGACACCTGTGATGCTAATTACAGGACACAACTTAGTTTAACACGTCCCTATAGTCACATCATTTTCAATCTTTTCAGGGGGTATCATCATTTTTGTCCAGGTCAGGTTTATTATTTTGTTTTATAAAATGATTCTGTTGAACCACAATTAAAAAAAACAAGGCCTGATTTTCTATTGGTTAATTTTCAGTAAATTTTAATTAATTATTACTTCAGCTTAAGTCATTTCAGCGACCATTGTGAGTTTTTATTTCTGTCATGTGAGTATGAGTTTATGTTTATAGAGAGAGAAGGAAAGAGAGAGAACATTGATGGGACAGAGTGTGTTTGATTATGTATGTTCCATTCATTGAATTAAAAACATCCCAAGGATAACTGTCCATTATTTTCTCATATTTCGTAAAGACAACCCTTTGGTCAGTGATCATATCACTGTAGATCTTTAAACACTCTTTAACTGCACATGAGGCCTTTGACCTGCCAGCCAAATTAACCACATTTATATCAACAGTATTATTTCACACTGACACAAATCAATAGACCTTAAAAACTCTGAATATCACCCAGGCCTGTGCTCAGGTCTGTCCGACTGCAGCTGTTCACAAATGGTCACAGTTATCTAAACCAATCAAGACTCCATCCTAAAAACATCGACTAAAGCAGAGGGCTGATTGAAGGCTGGAGTGCCTAGCACAGCGGAGACAGACGGACTTGACAAACAGACAAGTGGAGAGGAGTGGGCAGGAGAAACATGAAATTAGCAAAAATAGATTATCTGTCCACCGGCAACAGCCTGGAGCGTGGGGTGGGGGGGCAGATTGACTCCTTGTTTGTTCGTCCCTGGGGGGGGCAGCGATAGAGCCATCACTCAACAAACTGCTGATCTGTAGTTGGACCAGTTACAACCAAAGCAGACAAACACTGAGCTGCACAGCAATTAGACCGCACCGATCCTCCGGCCCTGTGCTGAGGGGGGCGGACCGTCTCCTGGTGTTCAGGCTTCATTCTGCTATAGTGCTGTGGGAGTGTGCACGTGTACAAAAATAAAACAGAGTGGTCGGACTGACATTTAGAAAAATACACTCAGTCTATCTTTGCCAGTCATTGGCAACACTCTAATGTCTGTGCATGCTGAAGAAACGAGCTGTCATCGCTGCAGAGGGAATTAAGGACGGTTTAATGCTGGCATTTTATGTTTTATAGTTTACCAAATATTCATTTTTTACAGAGAGCAGCACCATGGGTTTAGAAGAGAGAGACCATGTTTAAAATATGTTCAAAGTCTATGAAGAGCTTGTTTCCAGCTGAAGACAGGGCTGAACAACAGGCTACGTACACCCAGGTTTGATTTTACCCCGACTAACTACGCTGATGGGCCTCGACAGGTTTGATTTATACACGCTGATGGATCTCCATAGGTTTGATTTAACCACCCTGATGGGCCTCCATAAGTTCAATGTAACCATGCTGTTGGGCCTCCATAGGTTTGATTTGACCCCTACTGATGGGCCTCAATAGGTTTGATTTAACCACGCTGATGGGCCTCCATAGATTTGATTTAACCATGCTGATGTGCCTCCATAGGTTTGATTTAGCCAGGCCGATGGGCCTCCATAGGTTTGATTTAACCACGCTGATGGGCCTCCAAAGCTTTAATTTGACACACACTGATGGGCCTCCGTAGGTTTGATTTGACCCCCAGTGATGGGTCTCCATAAGTTTGATTTAACCACGCTGATGGGCCTCCATAGGTTTGATTTGACCCCCCACTGATGGACCTCCTTTGGTTTGATTTAACCACGCTGATGGGCCTCCATAGGTTTAATTTGACACACACTGATGGGCCTCCGTAGGTTTGATTTAACCACGCTGATGGGCCTCCATAAGTTTAATGTAACCATAAGGATGGGCCTCCATAGTTTTGATTTAGCCAGGCCGATGGGCCTCCATACGTTTGATTTAACCACGCTGATGGGCCTCCAAAGGTTTAATTTGACCCCCAGTGATGGGTCTCCATAGGTTTGATTTGACCCACACTGATTGGCCTCCGTAGGTTTGATTTGAGCCCTACTGATGGGCCATCTTTGGTTTGATTTAACCACGCTGATGGGCCTCCATAGGTTTGATTTGACCCCCACTGATGGGCCATCTTTGGTTTGATTTAACCACACTGATGGGCCTCCTTTGGTTTGATTTAACCACGCTGATGGGACTACATGACTGCTGCTTTACTCAGCACCTCAGGATCTCATCATCATCGCTGAGCTCCCATCACTTTCTCCATATTGAAGTTCTGACCTCCTCTGTTGGAACAATGGGGATAATAAACCTGCAGTTCCACTGGTGTCCACCAGGGGCTGTTTCTAAAGACCCCCGAGTTGTATTAAACCAGTGATAAAATGTCAGAATCAACAACAGAATATACAAACACCAGCAACTTTGCCTGATAAAACTATTCAACTTTTTGTAGATGCAGTTAGTTATTTAATCACATGACAGAAACTGTAAAATCTAAGTAGGCCAAAAGGCAGAAGCTCAAACAGAGAATCGTGATGGAGAGGAAAGAGACTTTAAATGAGGCATGTTGGGGTTCTCTCAAACACCTTTAAGGTTTGCAGAGATTGGTCTGAAAAGTTTGGTCCACGTGTATAAAACTGACTGAAGGCTCTGTTTTTAACCTGCTCCAAGTCTATAAAGCTGACTGAAGGCTCTGTTTTTAACCTGGTCCAAGTCTATAAAACTGACCAAAGGCTTTGTTTTAAACCTGGTCCAAGTCTATAACACTGACTGAAGGCTCTGTTTTTAACCTGCTCCAAGTCTATAAAGCTGACTGAAGGCTCTGTTTTTAACCTGCTCCAAGTCTATAAAGCTGACTGAAGGCTCTGTTTTTAACCTGGTCCAAGTCTATAAAGCTGACTGAAGGCTTTGTTTTTATGTTTTTAACCTGGTGCACGTCTATAAAGCTGACTGAAGGCTCCGTTTTTAACCTGGTCCATGGAGCCCCACAGTGACTCTAATTCCAGGTTGTCTCCACCCTGAGCTTTCACAGAAAACCAAAGATATGGAAAAAAAAAAAAAAAAAAAAAGATCTCACCAATTTATTCTCCTGTCCGTGGGGAGCTCTGATTCAATTTACGCTGCATATATGTGTGTGAGGCTTTATGAGAATCAACCTCCGGGGCTCACAGTCACTCTGGCTGTGGGGGAGACAGGTAACTCACCTGGGGGAGGACTGGTAATTAATTCCACTGGCTCCTCCGTGCTCAGGTTTTCACAGGCTTCATGCAGAACGAGGATTTCAAAGCTCAGTCCGTTCAAATGACGCGAAGGCGGATTAACGGTCTGGATTTAAAGCCACAGAGCTGTGGACGAGTGTGTAGTGGGCCGTCTGTCTACAGTTCAACTAAACAGCCATCTGACAGCATCACACAGCTGCTGAGCATCCATGAGGAGAATCTACTGCTCCACCACATCCCAAAGGTGCTCTATTGGATGGAGATCTGTTGACTGTGGAGGCCACTGAGATACAGTGAACTCATCATCATGTTGGGGAAACCGGTGTGAGATGATCTGAGCTCTGAGACATGGAGCTGCTGGACGTCTCCATCAGAGGATTAAGTTAAACCATTGTTGGTCGAACCCATGACCACGGACATTCATTTCCATCAGATGTTCATGTATTTTTAACAAACATCAGCCAGTATTTTATCATTCGAGGCACCTTTACTCAATAAAAACTATGAGTGTTTGTAGGACAACATGAAAGTCTTCCTCACATGGATTCTCTTGACCAAAAGCCTCTAGACTCTGGACTAAAAATGTGAAACTTAAAAGCTTAAATTTACTTTATGGGGACAAAACTATTATCAGTTACTAAATATTTAAAACTGCAACATGATGGCTGAACATAGAGGCAGCTCTGGTGTAGAACATCTCTGCTTGAATCTCCTCTCGACTGAGCTGATGAAGCTGGTGCTCATGTCTGTATCTCTGGTATTTGTCTGATCATTTATCATACAAAAATCAGAAATAAGAGTGTCAGGGTCTCTGCCCATTTTGTAGTCCATTTCAACAGTTGGCAGCCACATCAGATACGTGTCATGTTGTTGAATGAAACATTAAAATCTTGTCTGTATGTGTTCATCAGACTTTCTTTCAGGCTTTAATCTGAACAGATAACCTTAAATCTCAAAGACTTTGAGACAAGGGAACAGGGAGAGCTCCAATGCAAACTCACTTCTGATTCACTGAACTGATGGTGGAAGAGAAACTGATCAGACTCGTTTTATCAAGGGGATCGTTTCTGGTCTCCAGCTGGAAATGGTTTGTAAGTTTGTGCTCCTGTTTATTTGGTGATATTGTAAGAATGAATAGAATATCAATCACATAAGGTTTATTGGAAACAACCTTGAAGGTAAAAGAAGAGGAAGCTACAATTTTTAACCATGCGACACAAAATGCTGGTTAGAAATGATTGAAACTAAAGTTATGAGCTCTCAAAGCATAGAAGAATTGTAGCTTCAGGCTTCAACCAAAAAAATGGCTGCCCTGCTTGTGTGTTGTAAAAGTACTAAACATCTGGTTGGCGATGCTTCCTGGTCTGCTTGCTCTCGTCAGCTGTTGCAGGAATGCTGGTAGAGGCAACTAAATCCAGAGACAAGCTCCACTCTGTTCAAGAGAGCAAAAACTGGCTGTCTGACGCCAAACACTGGAGGGATATTTGTACGAATAATCTGCTGAGTGGGGGACATTATGATTATCAGCAGGGGCAAATCAAGTCCAGAATCTGGCTCAGAATCCTCTAATGTGTAGCCAGCCTTATAGTTTTGATAGAGAATATTGTATCATATTAAAACAACAAACCTCCTGAGTTTAATTTTAAAATTATGCTCCAAAGAAAGCTTCATGGTAAAAATATTCCTCTATGAAAAGACCTTGAATATTGTTGAATAATCGTGGCATACAGTCGGTCATTTCTGAGCCAAAGTCCTCGTTTTTCGGTGCGTTCTTTCCCTTTGTGGAGCTTTCTGCAGGTGTGTCGGTGTTTATCCCTTGAGTGGTGGTGCAGAAATGGAATGGGGCCGGGTCCTTGTGTATAATTCAAGACAGGGACCCAGAGACCCTTCAGGGACAACTCGACTCTGCAGCGAGAAACAGAGCGAGACCAAGTGAGGGAGGAGCAGAGTGGGGGGCAGAGACATCCTTGAGCTGCTTCTCCAGCTTTAATTACAACATATTGATCACAGGTGGGGGATGGGGGGTGGGGTGGGGGGGCAGTTTTCCAAATTGCATGCCTCAGTTACTGTAAAGCATGTAAAGAAATTCAGGCAGAGACATTCTGCCGGAGTCATACAGTAGATAATTAGAAAAGCCTCCCTTTCTGCCGGTGTGCACACTCAGCGGCTCACACAATAAAACAGGCAGCGTGTCCGATTCATTCACGTCAGCGCAGCCGGCTTTGTTCACATCCATCTCACCGCTCCATGCTTGGTTTCATTTGAAATTCTTTGCATCGATTTTTCTCCCCACTGCCTCTGGTCCGGTTCCTCCTCGTAATCGACCATAATAGAACGGTCATGCATGACACTCCAGGATTCTGTGTGACAGCTTCAGTTGCAAACCTCAGCAGAGAGAGGGAGGCTGCTGCAGGCGGATCCTGATACTCAAGGCCTGGAAATACTGAGCAGAACCAGGTCTGGATATTTCAAACTAGATAGATGAAAGAACATGGAATGGGTTGTTTCTTTTATGGAAGGAAATAACACATGGTTGTCACAATATCAGAAATTCAACTATCATTTTTATTCTAGTGAAGAAGAAATTTAGAAAAAAGTATTTGTTTTTTTTTGAACAAAAAAAAAAAAAAAAAATGATGCCCTACACATCCAGTTTGAAGTAAACATCAATTTCTAATTACCCCAAATTAAAGGCATCTTCTTAAACTCAGGGACACTTCATCATGTGATATTTAGTTTGTCAAATTAGCCATTTTCAGCCGACTCACCAGACAGATCAATAAACTAAACACAGTCTATCAGCAGCCTTCAGGAAGTGTTTGGGAGGGGAGTACAGTAGAAGATAATATCCAGAATGTGACTGGATGATCATTTTGTCAATCACCCTCATCATGTGCCAATCAGAAAAAAGTGCACTTAGGCACGACTGCTGCAGGGTAAATACATAAACTGGGACAAATTTGAATAAAGACCACCAGAATTGGAGCAAAAACATCTTTTCAATGGAGAGCATTTGCAGTGTCATTTTTTTCTTTATCTAATGGACAATATTATAGATACCTTTGTTAAAAAAGAACAATAAAGTAAGAGCTCCTTAAGAGTCAAACTCTTTTTGAAACCTACTTCACACAAAACAGAGTCAATCCTTTTGTTTTAATGATAATTACATTGTGTACAAAATCATTTTTTAAATTTTGGCTTAAGCTGCCTCGTGACATGTTGCAAAGTATTTGTTTATTACAGTGGTGTGATGCAGTATGATGTCTGAGGCAGGCTCAGGGCTCTGCAGGGCATGGCTGAGACCCACGTCTGTTTATTTTTCTTTCTTTAGACATTCAGGCTGAAAACTCTCACACTGCCGTTACTGTCTACAGAGGAAGCGTCACAACATGGCGTTAGAGGCTACTTTGACCACAAAGGGCTATAGTTCCACTTCCAGACCCTTGGACCTTCCAAACCTCAGGAGAGGGAGAGGTAGGTAAGACACTTCGGATGAGGCTGACTACGTGCTGCCAGGACTGAATCGAATGAACAACAAGAGACGCAGCAGCCCTCAGAGACAGTCCTGAATCACAGCACTTCACAGAAACTATGAGTCTGCTCAACTCCCTGATGAACCCTGAGGAATCAGAGCAGTGGTTGGTCTTAATAATTTTCACTTAGCAGCTTCATAAAGTCAGAGGAAACCAAACACCAGCGGGCCGACTCTGAACTCTGAATATGAAGCTATAGTGCAGATGAAGGGACGGCAGCTTAGATGATAATGCATAACAGATCCATGAATGAAGCTCAAACTAAAAGCAGCAGAACAACATCAGAATGACCCAGCTGCAGAAAACCAGGGTCCAGTGGAAAGTGCAGCTCTGACCTGGAGTTTCCACATCTGACATCTGCAGCAGACAGCAGGAGCTTCAACCATGGCATCATGAAGACAACAGAAACACCACAGCCTCAGCAGGTGAAATAAATCACAGACATGTGAACAGCAGGTCGTGTTTCCTGCCTGACGTGGATTTGCTGTCTGCGTCGATGTTATTACTCAGAAATGCCACAGAGTCTCTGAGCACATGTCTTACTGTGTTGAGTCGATCAGCAGAGCATGATGGAAGTTTAAGAAGTTCCTGCTGAAAATGACTTCCTGTGTATTTCCAGCGGACCAGTCCGGAGCTGTGCTGCTGACACTCTTTGTGACTAATTGAAGGGACCGGGGTAAAGCTGCAGTGCAGTAACTGAGGGCACAGATGGACTTTGGGTCCATCCCAATTCTATCCCTTACTCCCCCGTCTTACCCACTGATTTGTACATTCATGTCTAGAGAAAAGGTGTCCCTATTCTCCGTAGGGCTAACACAAAAGGCTACACAGCCCTCGAACAAAGACAGACTGGGATCTCACTTGAAACAAAGGGGTAAGAGAATTTCCCATAATGCACAGCACCTGCTAACACGAAGCAGAGCAGAGACCGAAGGAAGTGCTTAATTATAGTAATTATTTTGTCATCAACTAAAATATTAATCATGTTTTTAGTTGTTGGTCCTATTTTAAATATTTATATTTAATCTTAAAATTTTCTCAGCAGCGGGTTTTCATCCCTTTACCTCGGCCCTCAAATGGACAAAGGGGTAGGGCTAAGAGGTAGAACTGGGATTCACCCAGTAAAGGGACACTTAGGCCACACTCTGAAGCTGATGTCACTGCTATTCACAGAAAGATGATCCAAGAACAACTTACAGATGAAAAGCTGGAGTCTGCAATTCTTGATTCTTAAATCAATGATGTATTCACAGACTGATATTTAAGTCTTTTATTTTACTACCATAACCTCAAACTTGATTAATATTGTTTCCCAAATTAATGTCAAATAACAACGAATCTGCTTCTTAAACAAACTGAAGCACTTGAACCATATTCCCCCTTCAGTCTGAACATTTAACATATATTATGAGGTCGATATACTCAATAATGATATTGCTTTTTGCTGTATTTCCTGTAATCTCT
The DNA here is from genome assembly GCA_036419115.1 of Scarus forsteni. Classification (NCBI taxonomy): domain Eukaryota; kingdom Metazoa; phylum Chordata; class Actinopteri; order Labriformes; family Labridae; genus Scarus; species Scarus forsteni. Next base: position 875,258 of record JAZDUH010000506.1, read on the forward strand.
GTTGACTAATCATCAGCACTAGAGTCTCACACATGTGGAGAGTTTCCCAGCCTCTCTGTCTCTGGGAGGTTGACCTACTTTGCTGGAGAAGCTTGGGTTCCTTTCTTTGTTTCTCACAGTGTTGTGGCACGGGCAGCAAATCTGCAGCTCTTCTACTGTATCTCCCTGCACACCCCGCCTCCCCCCGGTCCAGGAGGATAGCAGATGAGTCCAGCTCACTCACATATTCCAGCTTCCACCTCCCTTCCCACCCTGAGAGACCGCTCCTGCAGAGTCTCAGAGATCCGTACTCTGGGGTTAAGGAGCTTATGTCTGCTATACCGTGAGCGTAGTGAAAGAGAGGAAGGGGCTGAGCAGTGATTCTCTGTGAGGGGGGTGAAGCCTCTCCGACTTATCTCATTATGTCTGAACTGTGTATTACCTTTGGTAAACAGTGGGGAACGTCTCTCAGGCGGGCGTCATCTTACAGCGGCGTGCTGGCGAACAGTGACGACCGTCCATCCTTTGACTGTGCAGCCCCACTGGGAGGGGGCGCGGCGGCCATGATTAGTCAGATAGAATAAATAATCTGCATTTTTATGACGGCCCCACTTCTGCTTCAGTGTGCCTTAAGACTGCAGCATGCAGCTCCTCTGTGTGGATGAATTCCCTCCAGTTATTTTTGCTGAATGACCTTCTCAATCACAGGAAGAGTCAAGAATTCAATTTCTGCGCCAAGCATTCGTTATCAAAGCGCCTTTATGCTGGAGGGGCCGAGCACGCTCACATTCAGAGCTGCTCCAGCTTAATGGCTTATTCAAGAAATCAACAAATTAGAGTGTCATTAAACAGCCGGAGGGCTTCTGCAGAGTTCATTTAAATAATGTCACAGCAGCAGAAATACGACTGCTGGACGACCAACAGGCTGATTTTTTTTTTTTTTTGTTACCCTGATATTTGTAACAGTCCCTCTTGGGCGTTTCACCTTCAGTAAGGTGCCTTAAAGACAGATGTCATCATGTCGGCAGCATATGGATGACTGTCCAATATATTAAAACATATTTTAATTTAGAAACAAAAGACTAAAAAAATGGTTTACATGAACTCCTTTAAAAGATCTAAACATTCAAGTTCTTAATTCATATTAAACATGCTAATGAGTTTGATCAGATAACCTGCTTTATTTACATGACTTCACTACTTTTGCTTGTTTTTTTTTTTTGTTGTTGTTTTTTTTATTAAGCCCGAGTCCTCAAACGCAGAGCAGGGCCTATATTTAATAAATATATCTGGATGGATGGACTTTTACTTCTTTACTCCCCTTTGGGAAATAAGGGGAAATTCTTTTGTAGATTTGAGCAGGTATGTCATTAAATATGTCAGACTCAATAATATTAATGTAACAATGAATTCACAGTTTTATCTTATTTCTTCAGAAATAATTTAATTTCAAACACATGTAGGATTAGAAATCACAGATGAGGAGGTGTACAAAAATGTGATTTGAACATTAGTTTGATCTTTTCTTTATTTAAAAAAAACATTTTAGAACAGTCCCTCCAAGATCCTTTTGTTAACTGTCTCATATGATTACTGATTTTTTTTAAATACATCTCTTAGCCATTAATTATGAAATGATATATTGCCATTATGCAGCACTTTGACTAAAAGTGCCTTGCAATTAAATTTATCATTTTTATTATCATATTCTTAAAAATACCTTTAAATTATTATTTATTGAAAACATAAATGACCTGAATGAATTTGTTTCAGTTACTCATGTTTCCCATCCCTACTTTGCCAGATTCTTCAGAAGAGCCCCACAGCAGTGATAAGGTTGCTGGCTGGACTCCTGGGTCTGCCTCTCTATGTGGAGGAGCATGTTGAGGACCAGCTGGTGACTCTGCCCTCAGGTGTGAGGATGATGCCTCTGCAAACGCAGGTGACACTAACGGCCTGCAGTGTGCAGAAAATACAACACCAAAAAATGCAGCGATGTCCAGTTCTTAACATTTCTTATTAATACTCAACAGCATTTATGAGTAACATTAAAATAATTTGAACAGAGAACCTCTGGTGATTGGCTCTCTGTTTAGAAACAAGTCAGTAAGTGAGAGTAAAAACAATAATCCTCATGCACAGAAAGGCTGTGTTCAAGCTTTTCTCAAGATTCCTTAATTACATTTGTCATTTTTCCCTGCTGTTGATCGGGGGTAATAATGGCTATAAACCAACGAGGAATAGTCACGGACATCTGCTCACTTCTGTAAAGCCTTATTTACCATCAGTGTCACAGGATTTTGACCCTTTACTGCATCTTCACATTTTAAAACAAGTTTCTTGCTAAAAATAAAAAAATAAATAAGAACTCTTGAAATGTCTAAATCTCTTGGAGTATATCTTTAGGGAAATAAATAATAATTATTATAATAATAATTATAATAATAATAATAATTTGAACATAGAACCCACTGGTATAGACCCAAACTATAAACTGAACACAAGATTACTGTGAGTTTAAAGGGTAAAGATGGCGTGCAAGCAGGGATGTATATCATTATGGTATTATCAATACCGATACAGATACCGATACTCCTTATCGGTATCGATACTTATCGATACTCTTATCGATACTGCAACACGTAATTTTGTGTAAAAATAAAGACTTTACAAGATATTAAAAGATTCAACCTTTTTTATTACCACAAGGTAATAATAAAGCTTAACAGAATAGAAATAATGCATTACAAATGCTTCTCAGAGGCAAAAAGAAAGTTAAGGAGATGGCAAAGCCCCATCATGCCACCCAACAGACTGCATGTTCAGGCAGACCCATATATCTTGTGGTGCTGAAATCGATGCTGTAATGATGACTACTAGGGCTCTCATTTTATATTGGATAGTCGTATAACCGTTCAAATATAGGGATAAATATCCGTAACTGAATAGTAAATAAATATTCAAATGTAAAATATTGAGTGTAACAGCACATCAGGGTGCCTGGAGCAGTGGACCTTTCCGTCCAAAAGAGGGAGCTGTGAGCGCAGCTTGACCGTCAGTCACATCCGGTGCTCTCTTGACCTCAGTAAACAGAGAGGTTCTGCTCCGAGTGGGCAGTAATAGCTCTGATTCATCTGAAGAGAGCTGTGCTGTCGGCTTTTCATCCAAGTTATACAGCAGAGTGCAGCGGCGCTTCGTCAAGAGTTAAACCCCTTGTGACTGTGTTGTTTTCTGCAGGGTTTTTACCGAAGGGGCGGATAATAGAGTCTCTGACTCTGTCGGTGCTGCAGTCCTTAGTGTTAGTCGGGCTGCTAACTCTACTTGTGTTGCTATAGCATTCAAACAGCCCGCACTCCTTTAGCTTTAACTATATTATACTATGCGCGCGCTCCAAGTGTTTGGTGATGTTGCTAGTATTTCCCCCTTTGGATGCAACTTCTCTCTGACAAAGATTGCATCGGGCTGAGTTTTCATAAACTGAAGTGAACCCAAACCTTCGAGCGCTTAGCCTTCGCTGACAGGCTTGAGCCGGATGGCGGTAGTGTTATAACTACGTGACAGTTGAAGAGACGTTAAAGTACCGATAACGGTACCGTTTTTCCAGATTCTTAACTCTGTTCGGGTGCCGACCCAATTGGGAGCCAGTACATGAAAGTACCAGTCCACGGTATACATCCCTACGTGCAAGCAGTGAAGAGACATATATATATATATATATATATTGATATATATATAATATCTATATATATATATGTATACATATATATATATATATATATATACATATACATATATATACATATATATGTATATATATATATGTGTGTGTGTATATGTATATATATATATATATATATATATATATATATATAAATTTCATATATATACATATATATATATATATATATATATATATATATATATATATATATATAGATATATATATATATAGATATATATAGATATATATAGATATATATATATATATAGATATATATAGATAGATATATATATAGATATATAGATATATACATATATATATGAATATGAAAAATAAATAAGTAAGTAAGGTATGAAGGTTTGGTCACTGTAGCGGCATGATCATGGTCTCCATGACAGCCCCGTCTCCATCTCCTAAAAAGAGAATTATCGTTTTTTTTATCTTATTTGTCTCCCCGCTGCCTCGTTGATCATTATTGGACATCTTCTTTCTCAGCAAAGGAGACATGATCTATGTTTTTCTCATCGAAGCATCGCCTTTGTTAAAAATTAAAATTCCACTGAGCATGCCTATTTGTCAGCCGACACGACAGCGATGACAACATCCGTGTTCTCATTATTTTATTAAATGATTACATGATGCTAATCTGCACCCTCCACTGAACAAACGCTGATTTATTCTGTTTGCTCGCCCCGTCCGTGAAACAAACCCATGTTGTGACAGCAGCTTTGTTTGTGTCTGACTCTCCAACACTTCCTCTGCTTCCTCTGAACTGCTGTGACGTTCTGCCACTCCGCTCCGCCGCCTCTTTGAGTGTGAAAAAGCAAAACAAGAGTAATTAAATCTTCATTCTCAGCTCCGCCTGCTAAATGGAGCAAGAACACAGACACTCAGGTCCATGCCCCTCTGACTCTGTCCTTTCAGTACAAAACGCTGTCACGGCGTCCTGTTTTCCTGCTTTATGACCCTCTGAGGATCCCGTAAATCAAACACTAATTACAGCGAGGGCTGACCTGACGGGCAGAAATGCGACATGTAATGTTTTCCACGGGTTGATGGACGGTTTAGGAATGGAGCGAATCAGCACGCTGTAAGCAGCTCTGTTAATTAAGACATGCTGACAACCGGTGAACCTGCACGTCATTATGGATTCACCGCCTAATTGGAGAGAATGGTGATGGTGACGCTTCCCTATTGGACCACCGGACTGTCGCGGCGATAAGACAAAGACAATCCACAGAGAGCCAGCAGGCAGTCACAAGAACCCCCCAACCAAGCAGCTCGTGGCCCACACGTGGCCCCATCCTCACTCAGAGAAAGTCAGGTTAAATAATCAAACAAGCAGAGTGTTCAAGACTTTATAGAGCAGAGTTGTATTGGGATTGTAGATAGAACTTCGTGTGGCAGATTTATCATGTTTATTATACTTTTTTAAATCTGTTGACAATCTTGAGTAACCTGCTGGCCTCACTGAATAAGGAGGAGGGCCACATGTGGCCCCCTGGCCTCCAGTGTCCCACCATGAGGTTCAAGCATTAAAAGGCTCTCACAGACTTTTGGAGACTTTGGATTGACTATCTTTAGAAGCACACAGAGGTCGGCAAAACAATTATCTTTAAGACAGCTCCAGCTATGATTTTGTATTTACTCCATTCTGCACTGATTTAAAAGGAATGAGAGTGAGAGACTCTCTGATTGGTTTGATTTATGTCACACCCAAAACACACCCATAACCAAGGACCATGGTCCATCCACAGCATGAATTGTCAGGAAAGCAAATGAACTTCCAACCAGTCCACCAGACAGGCCTTTGCCTCTTATTGTCTCCTGCTTGAAAAGAACATGATTTCCACACAAATCCAAAATATATTGGAACAAAACTTTTGAGCATGTGCTAGCATGTTCTGACCAACAACAGCCACGCAGCTGAGTCTTTGAATAATGAACCAACAGGCAGGAAACCATCCTCCAGTCCTCAAGTATGACCCCGAACCAAGGTCAATATCTGAGATATTTCTATCCAGCATGATGGAGTTATGCTCTGAACAGTTCAAGGCTACAGCAGAAGAAAACAAGCTGACAGGTCTGCTCATCCCTGCAGGACGGGGATGGATTCAGAGTGAACGTGTCTGGACTCCTCCCTCTGAAGGAGCCACCACAGCAGCTTTGGGTATGATCCTGTAAGCAGGGTTGACCGGGACTGACTGGTTTTCTTTTTGGACATGCTGATGTAACACTTGGTCTCTCTGTTTAAACACCACAATAGGAACTACAACACCAGATAACAAAGATACAGACCTGGTCCATCACATTTTGTCCCACATGTGGCTAAAACCTCATCCATGGGCTCAGTTCTGAAAACATCAAACAGGCTACAACTACACAGGGGGGTGGGGAGGTGTTAGGCCAGCCCTGAATCCATCACATTAGCATTAGCATTAGCTCAACAGACTGAGTCTTACCTGCCCTGAACTTTGATGTCAGAGATGGCGTAGAAGTATCTGGACAGGTTGTTCTCGTCGACCATCGTAGCTCCTGTAGCGGGCCTCAGCAGGCGGATCCTCAGGTCCGTGATGGTGAAGAAGTCCCGCAAGTTCTTGGTTGTGTCCAGTTGACCGTAAAGTGACGCCATGTTGTGCAGGCGGGGTCCGGCGAACAGGGCGAAGCGGTCCTTGATCTCAAAGCGAACCGTCTTGTCGTACTTCCACACATAACCTCGAGAGTACTCCTCTGTGCAGATGATGTCCAGCAGGGTGTGCTGCGTCAGGTCCTGCACCGTCTTTGGCTCCATGGTGAAGGCGTCCAAGCAGTCTGTGGCATAGAACTGGTAGGGCTGCCAGGTCCGTCCATAATCCAGAGACTTCTCCAGAACCATCTGCTCAGGTCGGCCAGACTCGAAGGTGAGGATGATGTCGTCGGTCAGCTCGATGGTTTTGTTCCAGGACAGAGTGATGTTGACCAGGAGAGACTTGGGGTACTTTTTCCAGGACGTGGACTGCCAGAAGGTGGTGGGGTTACGACCTTCGATGTCAAACATGAGCTCTGGAGGGTGAGCCAGCTCTTCTGTGGTGGCGTCACATTCATTATTGCACATGTAGGGGTTCTCCTGCAGAGGAGACAAAGAAGAAAGAAAGAGGTGTTAACAATCATTAAACAATGAGCACTGACAAAAGATGCAAGAGCTCCCATATGAAGCTTCATCTCTGCATGGGGGGGGTCGTCAGGACTTTGTGTGGACCAGACCTTTATTTAAACTTGACCTGAAGACAGAGAGGTCTGCAGGCTGATGCCAAACAGTCTATGCAGATACCTTATAAGCATAACAACAGTCTCTACTTTGGACGGCCTGTTCAAGTCTTTTCCGGCTCTCATCTATTCCTGCAGGAGGGCCATGAAACACGCAGACTCTTTACTTGAGCTCATCCACAGCAGCACGGATGTCATTAGATAACACTTTAAGACCTCTCATCGATGTTTGCTCATTTTTAAAAAGTCCGCTGCAGTGCCGCTCGCCCTCCTGCATGCCAAGTGAGTATTCCGACGTCTGTCCACACCCCTCAGCACGAATAACCGTCACCGCTGAGTTATTGCACATCTGTCTGAGGACGCACGCCGCACCAGATGCTGCTCTTAATGGCACACCTGACCTCCTGCCACCAAACGCCACACTGACACCTGAGTGGAATTTTCCACTGCCGGTCTGTCGTCTTCCGTCCGGCGCTGGGAGACGCCTGCAGGGGACGTGCAGACAGGATATTAATGGGCCCCCCGACGGCCTGACGGAGCCCTGACGGAACCGGGGTTCATTGTCACCTTGTCTTAAAGGACAGAGAGGAAACTCACAAAGCTTGTTAAGCAAACAGAGTTTATTCTGCCTCTGCCCCGACTCGTCTCTGCCTCAGAGCTTCATTAGACGCTGTTACATCAGACGGCTGCTGCTTTACGGCCGCACGCACATACACACACACACACACTCACTCTCAGGGACACAGGGTGACATCTCCACCTAATCAAGTAGTGGATTATCTTGTCCTGATAAATTGGAGCTTGTAGCACTTGAAAGGTCCTCTTGAAGCAGCGCCCCCTCCCCCCGACCGCCCGGTGAAGCCCCCGGGGAGCACGGAGAGAACATCGCCTGGTAATGATTCGTGGTAAATCGGACAAATGTTTTTGGAAAGACCTCTTTCAGGCACAGAGGGAGACGAATCCTCAGCTTCAAAGACTCTCAGAGCCACAAGTCAGATATAAAAATAGAGGCGTATTAAAGCTCCGTGAATGAAGATGATGAAAATGATGAAATGGTTCAAACAGGGAGGTGAAGTCGGGTGCTCAGCCTGATTTAAAATGAATCAGATCCTGAAATATAAATGAGGAGGTGCAGCAGCAGATCAGGATACCTGCACAGGCCTTAAAATGGTGCCATGGAAAAACTCAAAAAACCAAACCTGTCCTGCTGGATAATTAATTCAGTTTCATTTTAAATTACAAACGGGACTCCAACTATGATGAAAAGGAAGAAATCTAATCTGAGGTTCAGATGATGCTAGCGGCATGTGAAGTTCATCTTTGTCCACAATTAAAGGGGCATAAACACAAACAGTAAAAGTTCTGCCAAATAATCTTTATAAACAACATTTCTGATGATTCACCTGCACCACCAGCAACGCCAGTCCTCCTTCACTCTGTGTTTACCTCACAGTGACATTAAGGTGTCCAGGGGTGCAAACCCTACACCCTGAGGCTCATGAGGTAACACAGCGGCTGTAACCAGCGGCAGTGCCCCAGGAGGTCTGCCGGCATCTCTCCAGCCAGACCAGTCGGGCTTATTTGGACTTGAACCGACCACCCTCCAGTCCAGGCCCTTACAGTCTGAGCTACACTGCAGCCCATGATGTGACATTTTATTTACAATTTGCAAAAGCTGTTTTATTTTGAAATTAACTCCAGCCACAAGAATGACCTGTGTTATGGTCAACCCTGCAACCATGTTAGCTGGTGTTAGCCTCGATATTCCATCGTCTGAATTTAAAAGAGTGATTTACAGGTAAGAGATGCCAATAGCTCGCTTTGGGGGATAATTAGCGATGGAAACATTTTGTATGTTTGTTTAACTTCTGAATAGAATTAGAACAAAATTAGACACATAAATAACAGATAAAAACAAAGGATCAGGTTGTCAACAGTATGAACAAACCTAAATGTGAAGATGAAACTTTAGTTTGATTCTCAGGGTATAAACAAATCACCAAAGACAGAGCAGTAAAAGTCTGGATCAGTGCTGCAGCTCTTGTTTCAGCCACAGTCAGCCTGATCACTTGTTATCTTCATGTGAGCAGTTTCATCACCTTCATTACATCTCACAGTACCACCCCCCCACACACACATACAGCTGATGTGTGTGATCAGACAAAGATGTATCTCCATCGATCTGCGGCTCAAAATCTGCTGTGTGGCACCTGGCAGCGCCGCCCGCCCGCCCGCCCAGCAAACACGCTGGTTAAAAACCTTTCATTACTGTCTCCCCCGCTCCTCTCCAGACGACAAAATCCTGCTTTATGAAGATCAATAAGGGCCGCGGTCATCCCGCAGCACAGATAAAATGCTGAGTATCCGGCCTGCTGGAGATCGATGGCAGGTTTCTGTGTTTTACTGTCGGGCGCCGCCGAGGGCTCGCTTAGCCGATTAACGGTTTGGCACACATTAAGATAACTGACAGCAGCCCGCTCGGCAGCATTTCTCTAATTACCAAAGATGTTTCCATTAATCCCAGTGTGATGATAAGTGGCCGGGATGGGGGACCGCCAGCGTGCCGCTCACAGAGCCAGAGATCAGGTTGCTGGAGCGGATAAGTCACGCTAAATTGGGCCTAATAGAGACGCTCGGGACCCTCCCAAAACACAGCAGCTTAATCCGATTATTAGGATTGTGATGCAGAGAGATAATGGCAGAGAGGGTGTGTGTGTGTGTGTGTGTGTGTGTGTGTGTGCAGGTGAATGCCAAAATGCATGCAGTGCAGGAAGCTGCTCCACATTCATTTGGCCCTGTCCTTCGTTTTCTTTACTGGACTGAGGAAAGATCCAGAGACTAGAGCCATGCAGGGGGTCAAAGAGAGGGGTGTTATTTTTTGGTGGGGTGATTTTTACCTTTTGACCTTTAATGCACAATAGTCCATAACAGAGGGGTGAACATGAGGCCCCATGCTCCTAACCTTTGACCTACAAAGGCCAGCCAATTCTTCTTTGAATCTGTGAATATGTAAATGTGTAATATTTGAAGAGAACCCATCGGTGCATCCAGGACATCTTTTATCCACAAGCTTTAAGTTACCCATGAGACCATGTGACCTCAACCTCTGATCTAAAATCTCCAAAATCAGACTGGATGTTTGTGCAAAATCAGTTGAAAGTCCTCAAAAGGGTGACTGCATTATTGTTTTTAGGGGCACTTGATAAGCATTAGAATTGATATTTGACCTCTGAGCTGTAAAATCTACAAGGTCATTCCTAAATCATGGAGGATATTTGCCTAAACTTTTCCAAATGTATTCCACACTTTTTGCTGCATTTTTTCCAATACAGCTACCAAACATATCCTACAAACAGAGTATTTATAACTTTTGATGTTTGTCATTGACCAAAACCGCATACAGGAAGCATGTGGTCCAGACTCCAGACTATCAGAGCTTAAAGGGACTGTGAGGAAAATCGATTACCGGCAACATAAAGACTCTGCTACCCATGAGCACGCGTGGCGACTGACGTAATGCTGTGTTCCAGTAACCGCGGAACTGGGAGTGACATCATCTCTGACTTATCGGCGTTCCAGTTGAAGTCGGAAAAAAACAAGTCTATCTACCAGGCTATAGTTAGCTGTTGTTAGCATGCCTGCGTTGTTGTTCACAAATATCACATGAAGAATGTGATTATCACTATGGCAGCATTTTTGCAAATATAAGTCTAACAATACTATGTATACAGCTGATCACACACCCCAGTCAGAAGTGCAAATAAATTGATTATTACAGAAGCTAAATAACTGTTAACACTGGGGGCATCCATCTTTGATTGTCAACTCGGGGGTGGCGAGGTTTCACCACATTCCCAGGAGGAAACTCTGACTTTGGGGGACGTTCCAGTTGCAGTTTCCTACTTGGAACTCAAAATTCCTACTTCTGACTACAACTGGAATGCACCACAAGACGTGTGCTATCCAAAGCGTGTATTTGTTGTGATGCTAATGAATGCAGCTTGGACCTTGCTCAGAACTCTGCATTGCTTTACAACTTATTTTCTCAACAACTTACAGGATGCAAAGCGACGAGGTAATGTATCTCTTTCTAGTTACATAGCGTAGTTTTTGATGTGAGGCAACAAGCAAATTTTGGAAAACTTAGCATTGTAGTTTTGTAGCCGGCTATATATCGCTACTTACAGCCTGGTGCTCTAAGACGTGTCTGAATAATATAAATTTGCTCTAGTTTTAATTGTCTTGTTCCCGAAGTTGAGTATCCAGGCCAGTTCAGCCCTGTCCGACCCGACCGGAAGGCTAAGGAATAGCATTTATAGATAACCTATTTTAATGCTATAAACTCATCTTAAAGTGTGTATTTAGATCAGACATATATCTAAAAGTGAGACTTTTTTGTAATTACTTAGAAACTCCTCACAGTCCCTTTAAAGTGAGTTCAGATTTAAGTCTCTGGCCAAATTGAATAATTGAGCAGACGTTCTTCCAGACTAAAGTCACATTTGTATTTTTGGATGACTTGTTATTTAAATCATTATACAAATAAAAGTGCATTAGCTGTACTAAGTTATACATCTTTAAACTTAACTGTTTGAACAGTAGCGGTGTATAAAGCTGATTCTTTCTTTCTTTCCTTCCTCTTGTCATGAAAAGGAGAAGATTCTGATGAAACAATGTTCCTGCAGCTTGTGGCAGAGTTAAAGAGTGTGTTTGTGTGTTTGTGTGCAGGTGCATGCCAACATGCTGCTCCAAATGTACCTGGCTCTGTCCTCGTTATTGTCTCAGTGTTTGGGCTAATTTTACCACCTGACTGCAGGAATAAAAATCAACACAAACATCAACCCAGAAATCATCTGAATCCTCTCAGAGAGCTCATTTACCTGAGGACTCCAAACCAACCGAGCTGCAGAACATTTTATCTGCTGCTTCACTGAAGTGAGACAACTCTTCAAATCAGCGGTCTGAAGGAATTTAGAACATTAGAAATGAAGAACTGTTTGGGCTGTTGGATCTGTCAGTGCGTCTCTGACAGGAGGATGGTTTCATGATCAGACACACAAATTATTTCAACACTGCAGTTAAAAATAAGCTCTGAAGCTGAACTGTATTTAGCCATACAGTAGGAGAGGGGAATATCTGCTATTGTTAAGATCCTAATGTTGACTGGAGCATGAATACAGTGTAAAGCTCAGAGTGAACTGGGCCAGGTACCCACAGAAAAACAGAACACAGCTTTTTTACATGATACCCCCAATGCCTGGAGCAAAGCAGAATATTTCATTTGATTAAATCATGTTTTAAACTTCTTTCCATCTCCCTGTTTTGATATTTGGATGAGCTTCAACCTTTCATCCTGTGAGTCCCATCAAACTCCGCCTGCCGGGGCTGAATTCACAGAGAGGAGAGCTCGTGGGTCCAGCTGATGTCTCCAGTGCTACGAGACTGAGTTAGTTTTTGTGTTTCTGTGCGACATAGTCAGCACGGAGACACTGCAGCGCTTCAGTGATAGATCTACAAATAAAAAGCTGCAGCTCGGAGTGATTTACAGCCCGTAAATGACGTGCATGACAGTCTTCACATGAAAACAGACAGGCTGATCATAAAACCAAAGAGAGGGCTGTAACAATAATGAGTGGAAATAAACGGACTACTCTGTAAAGCAGGATGTAAGTAAATATGCAGACAACAGCACAACATGAGAGAATAACAGCCAGCCAATGTAAGATATAACAAACAGCAGGACAATTAAAATCAAATCAAATGTGAAGCATGAGGGGAGCATGAAATAAGAAAAACAAATTCATTCTGAATTTGAAACGTTAAATTTAGAGAATTCAGAGAGGATTTCTGTAAATGCCTCCTTAAATTTGAGGCCACATGTGTTCGTAGATGATCTTTGAAATCAGATTTTGAATATAACAAACATTAGTGTAAAGAAGATTTTGACCTTGAGCCTGGTTTAAAGTGCGATGTGACCATGACGGCAGACACTAATGCCTCACTCTAACAGCTGATGGAGGAGCAGATGTCAGGGAGCATAAATGTTCCATCTGACGACAGGACATCCAGATAGATGAGCTCCGACCCATCAGACAACCCGGTTGTGGCAGGCATCCTGCACCTGTAACCCAGACTGTGTTGACCATCTCATCATCTCTCCCTCTTCTCTTCAATCTGCTCCTCCTTTAACTCTCTGATACTAAAAGATGCAGACTGGACGACTGCAGCTCTCTGCTTCAGGCTGATCACAGGGAACGTGGCCACAGTTTGTGGGAGTTGATCGTCGCACTGGTTTCAGGCCAGAGACTGTGGATGATTATATAACATTCACTAAACCATGTAAATACAGGGCTGTATCAGTGAAGTGTAAGTCCAGACTAATCAACGAGGCTAAGAGGCAGAAAACACAAAGAATTAAAGTGAAAGAGCATTAACACAATCAAACAGAGCGACAATGTTAGCTCAGTATCGCTGAGTAGGTTCGATGTGTTGTGTTTTCACTGGAGTAACTGACATGCTCACAGTGGAGGAGGCTCTATACTGCAGCCAAGTCCAACCTCATCCTGTTTGGAAAAATTAAACACGAGTAAAAAGCCGATGTAGCAGGCCAGATCGAACCCCTACCCAACTATACTCTAGAGCACTGGTTCCCCAACTTTTTGATGACTGTACCCCTTCAGACACTTGACCTCCAGCCATGTACCCCCTACCCTCGCACACTTAGAGCAACGAGAAAAAGAAATGTGTCTGTAAACCTGCCTTCAGCCCCACCTCCCACATTTAACATGCACACCATGCTAATAAAATCTCTTAAAGTTAATTGTTTCTCTCTATGATTTATTTACCAGCAATGTCAGTGGGCAACACCAGGTCAACTTTTGAAAGAGAAATTTACATTTCTGGAACATATTTAGTCATGAACTTGAAGCTGTTACAAGCTCACCACAGCTTTAATGACAAGACTGTCTGACTGAACTTATGTTACTATGAGAGTCTTAGGGCGTTTTCACACCAACCATATTTAGTGCGCACCAAAGAAGTTTTGGCCCAGGGTTTGGTACGTTAGTGTCAATGTGAATGCAACCACCGCACTTTGGTGCGCACCAAATCAGCCGGTCCGAGACCTCCATGAAGGGGTGGTCTTGATCCGCTCCATCTCCGACATTTGGTGCGGTTTCACTGGTGTGAAGCAACGTGGTCAGAACAGATCTACTTTTGATGCATTACTTCCTGTTAATCACGCGGTTGAATCTTTTACTTACTCAATTTGTTGATTTGTTTATTCTGGTTGAGGATTACGATGATTTACGAGGGTCCAGAAGGTCGCTGATGATGTTTCAAACACCATAAAAAAAAAACACACACTTGAAGGAAATGTAGAAGAGAGCGAAAGTTAAACATTGGTTGTCTGGTGTAGGAAATGGTTACCATAGTCTCTTCTTCATTCTCCTCTCTAGCAGGTTTGGTATCCAGCTACGTGCATATCGCCCCTGCTGTTTCAAACTGAGTAAATACACAAGTGGGTCCAGGCATTGTTCGATATTGCCAGTGTGAATGCAAGCCAGGGGGGGAGGGGGGAGAACCCATGGCAAACCGCGCCACAGCGCGGTTCGAAACAAGTGGACTTAATGTGAAAACGCCCTCAGATAATTCAGGACAGATTTTCTTCTCCAAGATGCCCCACCAGTCCATTCTCGAGCCTCTCTTCCAACACTTCAGACTTTATCAAAACTCATAATACAAACATTTGCCAGTTTGAACTTTAACTACTAAAACAACAGTTTGAAATTGAAATTCCAGTTTGGGGACCACTACCCTATGGTATAATCTATGCTAGTGCACTGACAGTGTGTGATCTGTCTTGAATAGAAAAATTATTATTCTGCTACACTTTTATGTTTTGCATAATTAGGCGTTCATGTAGCCCAGTATTTACCCTTATTTATCACACACATATCACTTTAGTCTTCATCAGTGTAGGACTCTCTCCACCTGCTGATAAAACTTCACTGACCTTTAAGAGTGTGATTATCTGATGCCCTGGTGATGAGATGTTTGTTCAGCTGAAGCATGGCAGCAAACAGAAACTGGGTTATACAGATATCTCTGCTGTCTGTTCTCTTTATCATCGCCCTGAGTTTATTTCACAGGCATGAATGTACAGATGCTCCTCCCCATGCATCAGCTCCCTCTCCCAGCCAGGTGTAAGTGTGTGCAAGAGAGTGTGCACGTGTGCAAGGCGGGCTGGTGCAGGTTAAAGCCATCCCAGCTGCATTAATGAGACCTTGTGTTCCACGATAGATTTCTTCATCCCCGACCCAGAGGCCTGATTGAAGCAGCGCTCTCTCAATTCCAAACCTCCTGCCTCCCTCCCTCCTCCCTCCTTCCTCCCTCACCCCCTCCCACCTTCCTCCCTCCTCATTTGTTGTCTCTCCAGTTGTGCCAGTTCCTCTCCAGAAGCCCCCCCCCCACCCCGGGAAGGGTGATGCAGACAGAGGGGCTTAACCTGGACATGGGATGAATATTGGATGCCAGTGTGGCAGATTATAGAGGTAATAGACACCCCGGCCAAATCCTGACATGGATTACTATCATATTTTCAAATGGTGCAGGGTCGCCAGGAGGTTGCACCGCCTGGACCGTGATCAACAAGGAGCCAGGGGGCATGGACCCAAACAAGCACAGTCACACACCGTCACAGTGAAGGTTTTGTCCTCAGACCAGAGAATCAGAGATAGTCTTTATTTCTCTTGAGGAAAGTCTGAACTGACAGCAGGAGTGTTGGTTTGTCTGAAGTAAGTTTATATTAACCTGCATGATCAACAGAGAGCATTAAGTTTACTGCACACGTACATGCACACCCTCAGCAGCTTTAACTGGACCAGACGCCCACGGCGGAGGTCCATCAGAGGATGTTTTGCTGTTTTGGTGGCACCAGAGGGAAAATCCAGCAGTGATCTAAAGCAACAGGCTGCAGCAGGAGCCTGAAGCCCCTCTGCGAGGCCATGCGGCAGGGCGAGCGTGGGTTATGAGGCAAGACGATGAGTAAACGTCGTCCATCACGAGCGGCGGCCATGATTCAGAAGATTCATGAGCGCTACAACAACAGAGAGGAAAGCCCCTCTGCACATTTAGAGGATATAAAAACAATCTGAAACCACTTATATGACGCAGTGAGAGGCAGCAGGTGAGTGTGTAAAGACTGGTTAGAAGACAGGACCATTTTTCTGATGTAAGGATGTTTAATGGGGGGGGGGGGGGGGGGGCACCTGGGCAGGTTAATGGAGCACAAGCTACACAGAGCTGAGGACCATTAATAAAACAGTGAGAGTAAATAAAATACAACAGCTGCATCGAAGCTGAAATTTAAAAACTTAAGTATGAGGTCAAAATGAATGAACAAAAATACAAAGAATTTACCTTTTTTTTCTTTAAATTTTGAGTTTTATCCTTTACATCAAACAATAACAAAAATGGTGGCAGGGAAATTTCCGTTAAAAATAAATATACCGGGGTGCTGGTTTGGTGGGGTGGTTGGAAACCAGGCACCACATGTACTTGCTGCTGCCGGTCCAGGTTCGAGTCCTGCCTGTGGCCAGTTTGCAGGGTGTCTTCCTCTACTCTCTCACCCCCTTTCACAAGCCTATCCACTGTCTCTGTCCTATCAATAAAGGCACAAAATGCCCAAAAAATACATTAAAAAAATATATATATATATATTCCTCTATTTTGAGATATTTTGTTGTTTTTCTCCTCTTTGAACCGTGGGTATAGAATCAGAGAGGGGGCAGGGAAAGCACACTGGAGTTTAAGGCTGAATTAAAGCCAAGCCGCCTGCATGAAGCATTAAACCCCAACTCACAGAAGCATGCAGACAAACCCACAAGGCTATCATCAAAATGACTGTTTTACTCCTGTTTTTCAATTTCTGCCTCAGAAAATAACAAAGATTTGGTGGGTGGCTGCCTTTATGAGATGCACCAATAAAAACTAATGACAGCATACAGATGCAATCAAATCAAATCAAATCGAACTTTATTTATAAAGCACTTTTCATACATTAAAAATGCAGCACAAAGTGCTATACATGTTTTATATTATTGAAATAAACCCTGGATTTTATAAAAGCTTCTCATTCGGCCAAAGGCTAACCCTGCAGGGGAGCAGCCTGACTGCATGTCTATAATCAGGTGGATTTTTCTGTTAAAGCTCAAAGCTGATCGGTCTGCAGAGGCACTGACCAATCAGTGTGCTCTGAGAAGGAGGAGGCGGAGCTACGAGCATCACAACAGTTTTCATGTTTTTGATTGATCCTGCTCTCCTCATATCCTCCAGTGGACTGTGCAGTAATGCTTTGTTTCTTCATAAATAACCTTTTTGAGAAGAATCATCCAGTGTAGAGTCTCAGGCTAAATTGGAGAACAGTTGGTGGATAATCTGACACTGTAAGTAATAAATCAGGTGTTATTAATGCATCAGAGATCCACCAGCAGCCATGTGTCCCCTGTTGCTTCTAACTGAAGCTGTTTCATGCCTCCAGTGATCAAAACTGGAGTGCTGCTCCATTACAGAGTGATGGTTTTCAGTGCTAGACCTGGTTACCTGTATTATTCATCACACCTGTTACATAAAGTTGTGACTCATACAGTCAGATCTTCAGCCTCCAGGTAAACAGAAGTCCTAAGACTCCTCCTCCTCCTGCTCACTGTATCAGGGACGGATCAGCCTCATTTTCCTCCATCTTCACGTGTCATTCATCTTTTATTATGATGACATTTCTGCAGTGAGCCAACACTCCAGGGAATCATCGATCTGCTGCTGCTGCTGCTCCGTCTCTCCATCAAACTGTCCCGTCAGATAACCCGGAGACCCGGGACGCTCGTGCACGTCGGCTGAGAGAAGAAGGAGAGCAGCCTGCAGCCATGATCGCTCTCTTTAAGGAGAGGGATCCCTCAGGACGCCACATCATGAGGCTGCATCATACTTTCACCACCGACCTGCCCGCATTTTTAACGGTGTAATAACGGCACATATCCGTTACAGAAGCCCACCAGAGGCCCATGGATCACTGTCACCTTGACCTAGCTAAGAGCTAACCCCTGCACGGGGAGCTGCCCTGGCTCTATCCCCGGAGAAACAAACCCGAGCAGCTTGCTACCTTACAAATTAGAGCCGAGTGCCTCCCGTCCTGCAGGGAGACGGGGGCCGGAGGGTGGAAATAAAACATGGAGGCAAACAGAGCTGCAGAGGAACACCTGAACCACAGCTATTGCTGTCATGGAAAAGACAGAGGTTTGTTAGGTTATTTATGCTGTTATTAAAGGAACTGCTTCATGGCTTCAATCAAATAAAACACACAACAACTGTGAAAAAGAAAAACTTTGGCCAATCAAGAAACAAAGATTCCAATGAGTCAGAGACTGCTGTCATGTTCTGGGATGGAGCTGAAGGGTAATAATATAGTTATTTATGTGGATGCTCCAACTAATTCATCACTGACCTGCCACGATGTGACACAGTAACCAGCTATACAAAGACACACACGCGCTTTTATTGGCTGCTCCGGCTCTGGACTAAATAAAACAATCCTGGGAAGAAATGTTTGATCCTGAAACCAAGCCTTACAGCTACCTGGATATCTGTGAACATAAACAAAGGTCGACTGAACACTAACAAATATCAATATTCATTAACCAGAGAGAGCTTATAATTTAAGGGTGAACATAATTTCATTTGTCCGATGGTCCATACAGCTCTTCTGTTTGTGGTGTCAAACTCTGGATGTCACTTTAAAATGTGCAATAAAAGGCAAATATTAAAATTACATAATAGGCAGGTATTATTAGATTCATACAAGTAACTGAACCATAACTAGGTTTTATACCTTTATATTTGTTACCATAAAATTAATATTCAGTATAAACATTTTAACACTGTCATTAACAAATGCAATTAATTATTGTAAAAACATAAACATTTTAATTTAGAACAGATATTTTGTGGAGAAGCTTCTTGTTTGTGTATACTTAATTGGAAGATATATGATTATGAAGACAAGAATGTGCATTTAAATAGGTATTTATGCAGATATTACAAATTATATTTAAATATGTGTAAATACTATAGCCTATATAACATGTATGATGTATAGATTTGTATATTTAACATATACAGTAATATTTTTCAAAGGTGCCTGCAAATTATTAAATAATAATAATAAAAAAATATTATTTTGTTATCATGTTTTTGTTTCCTTAGTCGGTCTGTTTTTTAGGAAGGAGCAGAAAAGGTCTTCTGTCTCTTCTCAAACAGTATTTTGACATATTTGTGTTTGTACTTTATAAGTTTAGTTGTTGACATATTCAGATGTCTGATGAACATCCGTTTTATGTTGCCTTGACTAATTGTTAGTTGTTCTTTTCCTTGTTTTTAAGTTTGAGATGAAAAAAATTAACAGGATAATCGGTGGATTAAATTAATCACCGTTGATCTGTAGATCTGCTGCTCTGTCCCTCTCTTAAATAATTTTTACTGAAATCCTTAAAATGTGATTAAAGTGTTTTAGGCAAAAATATGACTCAAGGGTTAAATTCTGTGCTGAAATTCAGGCTGAGAGCTGCAGGATAAGACTAAGCAGCTAAAATAAATGAGCTACACAACAAAGGCCTGTTTCCATGATGCGTTTGAGGTCCAGTCCGTAACACTGTGATGCTTTCAGGTTGGCTCAGTAAAATCAGAAGTGAACAAAGCACAGGCCTTGATTTTTATCCATCCATCACATACACTGCTTTTCCCTTTCTGGGTCGAGGGGGGTTGGGGCCTATCTCAGCTGACATTTGGTCAGAGGCAGGGTACATCCTAAACTGCCTGCCAATCACAGGGCCGAATGGAGAGACAGACAACCATCCAAAAAGTAAATGTGCAGGAACAGAAAAGCTGCTGAGAAGCGTCTCCTCGTCTGGCCTCTTACAGTCTTGTCAGTGGCGTCACATCCTCTCAGTGACAGGCTCTTAGAAGAGACCCCTGCCCTAATGGGGGGGGGGGGGGGGGGGGGGGGGTGAATCTAGCACCTCCTGATGATGTCAGACGGTCTGGAGGACAGAGGAGGCCGTCAGAACCTAATCAGTCATCATGTGGTGGATGGATATGACTGTATTTCCCCCGGCTAAGGTCTTGGGGGTCCCTTATTTTATTTATTTCTAAAGTGTGAGCTTTAAAGAGATGATTAAAATCAATAACGGGCGTTCAGCGTGCACGGCATCTTTAGGATTCAGCTCATGGCTCGACTGTCAGATCACTGAAGGTCTATTTAGTCATTCTGCAGGGAGACTTTCTTCTTCTGTTCCTCTTTTATTCTTTTATTCTCCTCTTCTCTTAAGTCTGAATGTGGGGAGATGATTGGCAGCTGACTCCTGGGAAAAAGAGCGCGGGCCTTTTTCCTCTGCGAGCTCCGAGGATCAGGACACGCAGACACACTGACAGCAGCACACACTGAAACGCTTTAACAGGCGAGTCACACTCCCCTCCAGGAGAAGCAGGGACAAACACACACACTTGGCTCTGTTCCTGTGATCGCTGACAGCTCAGTGTTTTTAGAAAATGAGAGCTTACCCAAGAATGCACTTTTTCACATTTCCTGCTCTGATTTTTCACAATAAAAGCCTCTTGAATTAGAAAAGATAAACATTTCTGTCCCACCGGATGAATTTGCTTCAGGCAACAACACAATAAACAGCTGCTCTCACCGTGTTCACAGGAAAATATCAAAACTCCACAGCAGAGCTGTTTAAATAAGAAATCCCACGCAGCAGGACACAAAGATGGAGGATACCCTGTTTAGACCGGCAGCATCCTGCCCATCCCCCTCCGACCTGCTCTGGCAGGGCAGTGCTTAGGTGAGATCATCCATCCATCGTCCATCGTCCATCCATCATCTCCACCGCTCATCTCTTCTGAAGCCTGTGGGTAAGAGGTGGGGTACACCCTGAACTGGTCACCAGCCAATCACAGGGCTACATTTGGGCAGTCTGTGGTCACCAATTAACACAATGAGCATGTTTTTGGTCTGTGGGAGGAAGCTGGAGTGCCTGGAGAGAAGCCCTGCATGCGCAGGGAGATGGCGCTAAATCACCTGCTAACTGCCTCTGAAGAGAGCGAGACGTTCTTGATTTCCAAAGCAGAACAAAGGAGGAGGAATCGTTGGCAGAAACACGTGTGTTTGTTGTTTCTGATTTTCAGCTCGAACTGTTTTCTGATTCCCATCTCTACAGGCAGGACCCTGGATTTGACTGATGAACACCAGGCTCCAAACGGGGAGGATTTACAGACTTAAAGAAATAAATATGGACTGTTTTGGGAGAGGAAGACATTTTGCCTTCACTCCAAAGATCTTGAAAGGCTCAGCAGCTGAGTGTGAGTGTGCCTGTTTGATGGACATGTGGCCACACTGACAGTTTTAAGGCACCGTGAGCTTGGTCCAAACACTGATGGATGTACAGTGACCTAATAGGGAAAGTTTCATTTGTTTAAGCCTTGGCTTTCAGAGGAACAAAATTTAAGCTTACAATCAAACTCAGAGCAAAGGCTGTGAACATATTCAGAATTATTCCTCCACATAATTTGGTCACTTGAACCACTTTTGGAAAGATTTCTTGTCTCAAATGTCAAAAAGGACAACACCACATCACTCAAACTTCTTTTTTTCAGGACATGACAGGTAACTCCTGTCTGTATGTGACCTGTGGCTGCTCCTGATTGGACGAAAACAAGAGGCTCCTGTGATTGGTCACTAGTCTGAAAGGTATTTGTTACCTGCTGTAGGGGTCAAGGTGGTCTTTAAACAGCATTCATTCTAAAAAGTAATTCAGAGTATCTGTTGACGCCACTTGATTTAATACATAAATGCAATTTAAAAAATGCAATTAAATGACTTAGATAAACTTTCTAGGTTGCTAACTTTATTTTTTTTTTAAGTTGTGATCAAATAATGATGATGGTAATTACCTAAAAATAATTTAGCATGTCATACACACTCCAAATTTCATTGTTGGTAAGCTTAACACAAAATTCACGCTGCCATAACTTCATAAACTTAGCTTGATAACTTAATTTTTCCCAACATTGACTTTTCCATTTTAAGTTAGGCTACATCTGTTACCCAGACAACGGAATAAGACAGTGCAGGAGGCTGAAGCAACATTTCGTGGTGAATAAAATGTATTTCTAATTGCTCTCCTGAATTAATGGGTTTAAGTTTGTTACAAGTGACTTTCATTGAGATAATTAAAATGTATCTTGTTCAACTGTGTGACTGCTAGCTAGACCCTCAGTTAAAATGACACTAGAATTTCCCATTAAGTATTATGTAAGTGATGATAGCAATGTAAAGGAAAGGGTGATCAAATGGTTTAACTTAAAGAGAAAAATGAAGAAAAAGTATATATGTGTATATATTTATATTACTGCTACTTAAAAAGTTGGGTACATTGCTATTGTAATTAACAAGACAAATTAAACCACTTTAAATACCACGGTAAAGTCAGTTTACGTAACATATTTTTTTGAGTTACCAACTTAAAAACTTGTCCTTATGATAACAGTTATTCAGTAAGCAGTACTTAAAGGATAGCTTGGTTTCTGCAGCTTTCACATTGTTTATCGAATAAAGTAGACCAATATATTCACCCAGAAGGCTTTCCTGATCCAAACAGTGCTTCGGGAGATATTTAGATCCAAAATCGAGCAGCGGACTGAAGACTGCTCTCTGGCCAACTGTTCTTCTCTTTGCCTCCGCGTCCTCCTTTCGATGAGCTCCTCATCTGTAATCTCTGGCTCGAAACTGTAAGGACACCCATCAAAGTTCAAAGTTCTCGTCCACAACATCTTCATCCGATAGATATTCGTCCATTTTGCACAAAACTGGAAGAAGAAAGTTGTTGAGTAGCCGGCGGTCGCCACTGAAACAATGAGCTGTACTGCGCATGCGCAGCAGCCGTACAGAAAGTTTTCAGTTCAGAGGTCAGCACAGCCACAAAGACATGTCTGGAGCGACCCCGGACTATCTTGGAGGAGTAGCTCGAGCGGACCATGATGAAATATTGGTGAAACTAATGAGTTTTTGGACGATTAATGCAGTTTCAGGAGCGGCGCTATACATGCCCCGTCCGCTACAATTATACGGATGTCCGCTGCTCGATTTTGGATCTAAATATCTCCCGAAGCACTGTTTGGATCAGGAAAGCCTTGTGGGAGAGTATATTGTTCTAATTCATTCTATAAACAATGTGAAAGCTGTAGAAACCAAACTTATCCTTTAAAATCATTGACTGAAGAGGAAAGCTAATCTGTCCCGTGTGATATTGCTTGTTGGTTCAACGCAATTTCAAATTAAGTTGTCATAACTAAGAAAGACTAATGGAAACTGTTGCGTTGATTTTTTTGTTAAGGCTAGACATTTCTTTTTAGAGTGTTGCTTTTCTTTCACATGAAGAATGGGATTAAAAATCTTGACATTGATGTATCATTATAGATCCACAAATACAACAGTGCTGAAAACACTGCTCTATAATTCTGTGAGAAATGTCCTGAATCTCCAACACGGTTTTTACATGAACTCTGATCCAAATCAGATTAGAAATCCACAGCTTCACTGCTCCTACAGCAGGAGGCTAAATCTTCAATCTTTCCATCATCATGTTGTCCAATCACTGCTGACGACAGGACGCTGTGCCCCGTGTGATCGAAGGGTGAGAGCTTCAATCTGTCTGTGGGAAACCATTGTCAGAATAATCCTGATGAAATGTCCTCAAATAAAACTGAACACAGGATTTAAGGACATGACACATCTGAAGACGTCCAAGAAATGAAATCCTGACAAGGACCAATACAGCAGAGGAGCTGGCAGAGGTTAAAGGCTAACCACGGTGAAAACAAAGGCCGTCATGTAAAGGAGATTTTCCACCCACACAGGATTAAACAGAAGAAAACAGCATATTCAGATCGTGTTGGTGCTCCTGACAAAGCTGTGGTGGGAGCATCAAAATGGGGCCTGGAGTCACTGAGGAGCAGAAACATGCCTGATTGAACACAGTGCTGCAGGCAGAGAGGAGTAACAGAGTTTTATCAGCTGCTTGTCCTGTAAATAACTGTTCCTTCTTCTCTTTATTCACCACTTCAAACTCATGTTGGTGCAGAATGTGAAGACTTTGCCTCTTTGTTTGGTGATAATCTGCAGGAAAACAGCGACGAGTTGATACAGAGAACCATCAGACATCTGTGAATAATAAATCATATCAGGCCTTCTGTTCTCCCCTCTTCATCTTTCATTAAGAGAATGAAACTGTGGAGCGGCAGGAACAACAATGCAGCAGAAAACACTTCACACGGTCTCATTCTTCATCACCAGCCAGCTTAGAGAAAGGAGAAGAAGAGATCCAGCCAATGAGACGAGGCAGAAACAAAGGAGCACAAGAGGATGCACTCCATTCAAACAATAACTTCAACCTAAAGAATGTGCCGCCACCGCCGCCGCCACTGCCGCCGCCGCCACCACCACCCTAATCACAGCCCTCATAGTCAAGGGCGCTTCAACAGCTGATTGTCTCCTGATGAGATGCTATTGTGGGGGGAGGGGGGGTCCTGAAGAGGAAATCAAAAGTTGAACAGGGCCAGAGGGAAATACTCCACTAATCAACTCCACTCAGCTGAAATTAGAGATGAATTAAACACTCTGTTAGTGATTAATTAAAGCCAGAGATTCAAGCTAATGAGAGCACACAAGTGCTTTTGTCTGCATGGGTGTGTGTCCTGTTACAACCCCACCCGCCCCCAACACACACACAGGCACCTACACACACACACACACATATTTCTGGACCCAGCTGAGCAGCACCCGCTCCAGGATTTAAGAGGAGTGTGCTGGTGCAGTGGATGATCCTGTGATGGTTATTAAAGAGTCCCCTTTGAATCACCAAAATAAAATCATATCTGTGGACGGTCAGGCCGGCAAAGATGCACATTCACACTGAAGAAGGTTTAAAACCAGAGCTTTAACTAAAGGTCTGGTTACTGAGGCCGGACAGGAAAACAAAGGAGTTCACATGGATGTCTTGATTATTTATTTTTAAAGAGCAAATGCAGCACCACAAACGTACATCAGCGGGAACGAAGACAGGAGAAGAAAATAATGTCCATAAAATCAGCTGAGGTCCATCACTGACTTAAAGTCCCTCAGCCATGGTCCAGGTGCTGCATGGTCCTCTCTGTCTACATGGACTCAGACGCAGGTGTCTTCTTACCTACACGGCTGTTTTAGTTCTGATCACGCCATCAGTCAGAGGAGCAGCTATTCCTGACCTAACAGGATCTCCTCCTGTCGCCTGTCCCTGAGGTCAGAGCTGAGCAGGTATAAAAGTGTTTAAATAATACATTTACTCTGAATGAACAGAATCAAAAAGCACACCAGCGCCAGTAAATCATTGTAAATGTCTTTACAGTAGTTGTAATTGTAATACAGTAGTTGGAAGTTGAAGATTGCTGAAAGGCTCATGCTCTCTTCATTTATTGTCATTTAGTAGTATTTATGCTATTTTTCTATTGTTATTCTAATCACTTATCGCTTCATTTGTTAATCTTTTTCTGATATTTCTCTTGTATCCTGCTGCAGCTGTAAAACTCGAGTTTCCCCCCGTGGGACTAATAAAGGTTTATCTTATCTTATCTTATTATATCCTAATAGTGTTACTCTATTTAAATTAACTGGAATATTATTGTACCGTGTATAATTGTCTTAGTCCTGTATTTCCATTCAAGGGATCGTCTTGTATCATCTGTCTTTCATATTACAGCATTATTACTGTGTTATCAAAAACTGCATCCTTACTGTGTTTCCATTTACAGTATCATTATTCTATAACGTTTGAATGCATTTGAAATTACAGTGAATTTGCTGTATTTTAATTCAAATAACAATGCATTTAACTATTTTATTGACCATGTATAAGCAATGTATAATTTTGTAAAAAAAAAAACAAAAACAAAACATATATATCTTTTTAAAATAATAAAATACATCTATTCAAACAATGGTTTCACTCAAATAAATGAAACATTGCCAAAATAATGTTACCTGCTATTGGTCAGTTTTCCTGGGAAAAGTTGATTTTTCTCCTGATCCATAACCACTTTCAGTATTTACTGTATGGACATTTTACAGTAAACAATCGCAGATTTTATCCTTAATGGTGTAAATCTTACAAAAATCTAAATGTTTTTCCACAATAATTTCCGATGTACAGTGATTTACTGCATAGCTGTTTACAGTAGAGACTGAAATTGCAGATATTACAGTAAAATGCTGTTAAGTTACAAAAATCAGTTACAGTGCACATACGTCTGTTACAATCGCTAAGCAATAGTTTATGATAAAGATCCCATCATAATATGATTCATGACCCACAAAACACACACCTAGCACTCAGAAATATGCTGATATCATTATTAGTTAGAGAGTGACTGAGCAAAAACCATCGTTCACTAATGTTGTTTATCTGGATCACCTCTGAAATCTAATCATTCCTTAATTGGGCCATTACCAACATCTCCTTAGAAATTTAGCAAAATCTGTCCAGTAGTTATTGGGCAAAGTAACTGACAAACAAACAAACAAACAAACCCATGCATAAATGTAACATCCATAGGTATAAGACCTGAAGAAGAGTTGGACTGAGCTTGAAGCTTCCTAGTCATGGAGAGAGTTTACTGAAAAGCACAGGAGAGCCTCAGGGTTCATAAAAACGTCATCCTCATTTGACTTTAGTTTAAAAATAATCTATTCCTCCAGTATAGGAAACTTTGATCACAGTGCAGTCTGACAGTTTGTGAAATTTGGTGATTTTGGTTAACCCTAGTTTTATTGGTTTCATTTCTCTTCATTAATTTATCATGTTTTTTCTGTTTTGTCATTTTGTGTGGTACATTAGTTATGAGGAATGAGATTTATGTACAAGTGTTCCTGATACTTCTGTAACTAATAAATAAAAAAGCATGAAGAGCTGAAGTCCATGCACTGCTTTAAACACTCTAAGAGGATGCATTAACTTCGAGGCCTCAGGCTGCAGATGCTTTGACTGAAAGTCTAAAATCTCTGGCTTGATAACATTCTAGCTGTAAAAGGGGATCAACACACTCCAGAGCTCTCACACTGCTAAAGCTCGTCAGTCTCTGGTTAATTTGAACCCAGGGGCAGATCTCGTCAAATGGGGGCCCAAGGCAAACCCAGTCATTGGGGCCCTTCATATCCCTGTACTGTGCTGAAACATTTTTTAATTATTTTAAATGATTTTTCCAATTTATGGGATGGGTGCAGAGAAAAAATAAACAAGGAAACTACAGATATCAGTGACAATAATGTCTCCTTAAAAAACAGTGTTAGAGACAAAGTTCCCTTTCCCTATTCAGATAACTCATTCAGTCTTACTCATTCACACCACAAAAGACAAAATAGATGGACAGACAATTGTCAGAAGTACTGACAAGAAGAGGGGAAAAAAGGGGGGGAAGAAGAAGAAAGGGAGGGTAGTAATAAAAATAAAAAATTAACTAAAATTAAATTAGATTAAATAATAATACGAAAAGTAAACAGGGTCAATAACTCAGTATTTCATTGGTTTTCAGCATGCTGATACATTTTTATTATTATTTTAATCTTGTACCAAGTAACATAACGAAATGAAATGAATTTCTTTAAATTCTGTGTTTTAGTCCAATTTTGACAGAAGGTGAGTGTGTTCATTAGTCCTGCTTTTAAAATCTGTTACAGTTATCTGACAGCTTAAGTTACAAGTTACATACCCATGTTTATATGTTCTTCACATCCAAGGAATAATATTTATGACCAAAAAAAGATTTTGAATCTAAATGTTTATGATTACGGAGCCCCTGAATGGACATTGGCAAATATAAATAAGAAGTTTATCATGCACACGGAAAATAATCCAGTGCATGGGCCTTAAGCTTTTAATACTAAGTGTCATATAGTTTGAAAAGTTATGAATTAAAGTATTTTAAAGGATATCATGATTAAACATAAAGTCAATGATATCAAATGTATGAGGTCTACTGATAAAATGATTATAAAATATAGATGTTGATCTCCTCTACTTCATACTACAGCGTGTGAATTAAGACAAAAATAATAACTTCTCTGAATCAAAGACAACTTTAATAATACATTTTTGTGAGATGTTTGGGGGCCCCTGGACATCTTGGGGTCCCAGGCAATTGCCTGTGTTTGCCTAATGGTAAGTGTGCCCTGTCTGAACCTCCTGTATTTTTAAAATCTTTATCGAAAACACCAACACAGATGCCTTAAATGAAGCAGACGGTGAAAGCAGAGGAGATCCATTCAGTTTGTTTCTGTGGATTCATGTTGTGGGATGTGGGACTGAGCCTTAGGGGACACTGGGTTTTACAAATAAAACTGTAAATACAAAGGTCTCCTTCTGTGTGATCATCAGTCCTTCTGTAGGTTAAACACACCCATCCCTGCTGATCTGGGACTGCAGTCAGGCCTCTGGATCTGTGAGAGTGTTGCTGTTAGACGCTTTTGGAAAAGTGAGAGGAGAACAGTGCTGACTGCAGCTGCTATTTCTGGGTCTCCACTATTTCTGAACCTGTGCAGAGAAAGCAGGAGCGAGCAGAGGTGAACATGTGCACCGTTTTTCACCTCAGAGATTCCTGGAAAGATTTGGCTGTAACAGAAATGAAGGGAGGCGCCTCTGATGGCGGGTGATCACATATTTTTACATCTTTCTGACTTCAGGCCTTTCCACACTTAGAAAAACAAAGAAATCATGCTCTCACATTTTACAAACATTCAGATATTAAACTATTTAACTCATTATAGTATATTTGAGTTTCCCGTTTCCTCTCTGTAGTCTCCATCCACTCTGGCATTGCTGCTTACTGTATATTTTTTCTTTTTTAGACCATTCTCTGCAAACCCTAAGGATGGCTGTGTGTGATCAGCAGTTTCTGAAACACTTAGACAAGCATTCAGAGACACTTTAATGACCTTTCTCTGCATTTGGAGCGCCATTTGAACTTCAGCAGGTCGTCTTGACCACGACTACATTCCTGAATGCATTGAGTTGCTGCCATATGATTGCCCATCAGATGATCTTCAGCCCTTCCTGACACATTACCTCAGACATGTTGGAGCTCCTGATGAAGCCTTACTGATTAAATCTTGAGAGATGAGTCACAGTTTCATTTCTGTGGAATCAGAGGAAAACAGGAAGTCTGATGCACACTGACTGTTTCATCGCCGCCGCCTCACTGACACGTATTTCTGTCGAATAAAACGCCGCCCTGAGTGCTGTTGACACCGTAGCTGTTATCTGTTTCCTGTCCTGATAATGTGTTTGGAGACGTTTGTCTAACCGGCTGTTTGGAGTAACACATCCAACCAGGAACGCCTCCCCTTCCCCTCGACACCCGTGCACACGCTCCTTCACCAGGGTGAAAACTAGGCCATGTGAAGGCGAAGAGGGGGGGAACGGGGAGGTTGAAATGAGACATAACCACTGAAGTCAACCAGGCAGTGGTGGGGAGGAGGCAGAGCGGTGAGCTCCCAGATTGCATCCGAGAGCTGTCGAGGGCGCTCGCCGGCTGCCATGTTTGGAGCGGTGACAGAACATTTGTAACACCTCCGCCCGTGATCCACAACTCTGTCACGTCAGGTGAAATCAACTCTCAGCGGCGAGAGGTGGAAGGAGCAGATACAGCAGGAGGAGACACGGCGGGCTGCAGCAGTTGCTCCGCCAGCCGCCATTACCGTCACTCTGAGGGCGGAGCCACAGTCAGGGTGAGAAGGGTGGAGCTAATGGATGCTCTGACTCATTCATAAAGCACAGAAATCCAACAGCTCCTCCTCCCTCTCCACGGTCCTGCTCCTCCATATAAAGAGTGAGACCAGTCCCTATCACCCATCCTGCAGAACTTTTACAAAGCTGTAAACCACATCAGTGTTTTTGAGACAAAGACCAGGATCAGGATCACAGAAGAAAAACTCATCAGAGCCTGAGTTTGTGAAATTAATATAAAAAATCTGAATTTATTCTCAACATTTGCCAGTTGGTAATCCCTGTAATAGAGGTTCAAACTCAGGAAAATGAATTGAAGACTTTATGATATTTCTTTTATGTTGACAACATTTTAATTATGCTCTTAGTTTTAGTGAAGGATAATGATTGTGTTTATTTCTGTTTGTTACTGATCATTGAAAACAAGATTTGATTAAACTTCACATTAATCACAGAGACAGATGTCGAACACTGCAGCCTCAGACAAAGAAGCGACAGCTCACCTTCAACTCTCCTCATGTTGTTGGGGCTGACTGTGAAACTACTGGTCACTAATAAAAAGATCTGTCAGTAAGAATCAGCAGCAGCAGTGAATTTAATTCAGATTTTACTGAATTTATTGTTTCATCTGTCCAGCAAACACAGTGAGAGCCGTCTGCCATCATCTGCCCACCCGTGTTTGTGTGTGTGTGTGTGTGATTATCCGTGTGTAGGTGTGTGTGAGTGTGTGTGTTGGTGTGTAATGCTGTGTGTTTGAGTGTACTGGCGTGTGCATCGATGTGTGTGTTTGTTTATTTGTGTATGTGAGTGTATCTGCATATTTGTATGTATCTGTGTGTGTGTTTGTGTGTGTGTGTTTGTGTGTGTTTGTGCCTGCAGCCTCGGTGTGAACCCTCACAGAGAGCTGGCAGCCTCACAGCCAAAGCTCCTCTCAGTTTTTGCTTCTTGATAGGACGGACGGCAGCTGATTGAACAACCATCAGTGAAGCTGCTGTGGGACGTCTGGCCGTTGTGGGGCCTGAAGTGTCAGGTTAGCATGCTGCCATGCTAAAGCTACATACAGCTGCCATGCTAAAGCCACATACAGCTGCCATGCTAAAGCTACATACTGCTGCCCGTGTTCAGTCCATGTTAGCCACACTTTAGAGACCCACTGAAATCAAAACAGGTCCCACAGGTCATCCCACCTCCCCACAGCCCTGACCTGATCTTGTCTCACAGCCTGTAGGAGTCAGAGCTGCTGGCTGGTCCAGTGTCTCTATCTCCTCCGTGGTCCTCCAGCTCTGATCTGCATACTCTGCTCTCTGAGGCAGTGAACACACACACAGTCCAAGCTCATAAGAGCAGAACAGCATCTTCATGAAGCTTCACTTCATGTTTAATGTCTTCTACGGAGGAGATGAGCTGGAGGATCTCCCCACACGCAAACCCCATGTTTCTGTTTAACTGATGTAATCATGTGACCTGAAAAAAAACATGAAATCATCCGACTCCTGAGACTAGATATCTTCATCAGTGAGCTCAGACGTCATGACTCTGCTGCACTGACCCACTCTGATGTCTGCAGACAAAAACAGGGAGCTCAGGTGAGTTTGGACTCCTCCATCCCTCCTTAGATACAGACGATGTGTACACGGGCATGTTTTCTAAGATCTAACATGCTTTCAAAGGAACTTATGCAAACTCTCCAGTTTTACCGATAAGAGTTCACTTTCTTACCAGACCAGACCCTCTGACCGACCCCCTCACACAGGCACACGTCTTTATGTCATAAAAAGCCCAAAGGAGGATCTTAAAACAGGAGAACGAGGGCTGTGGCTTCTCTTAGTAGAGTGTTTGGTAGAGGTCGAAGCCTCACTGCACCTGCGCAGCGCTCAGGTTCGACCACACAGCTTTAAAATGTTCATCTGAACGAGGGCGCCTTTCAAACAGAAGGTGACTCAGCGATAAACCCCTGAGCATACAAAGCTCTCTGGACATAACGGTCACACTTAGGAGTAAATCCACCTCAGAGGGTCAACCTGATCTCCATAACTCAGTCAGTTGTGCTCCTCGCTCGCGCTCAGGTCTCTGTGGCCTGATGTTCTGGCCTTAAACATGAAGATCTGGATCGTAGAATCATCTTCATCCAT
Source organism: Scarus forsteni (assembly GCA_036419115.1). Taxonomy (NCBI): domain Eukaryota; kingdom Metazoa; phylum Chordata; class Actinopteri; order Labriformes; family Labridae; genus Scarus; species Scarus forsteni. The sequence continues at coordinate 907,198 of JAZDUH010000506.1, forward strand.
TTCCTGTTTGTGCGATAACTTCCATCCACAAACTCAGGGCCCAGGGCAGGTTGAACCTGAGTTTTGAGGGACGAAATTGAATCAGAAAAGCAAAGGGACTAGCAGGACCTCCTCTGACCCCCGTCCCGATGGAAGAGGACGACCTGCACAGGTGAAGCCTCCGTCTATAAACTCAGACACAAACCGGGAGATGAATTCAGCCTTCCATTTACAATATGTCACTAAATAAATCAAGCATCCTCTCCTCACAGAGCTGCTGAGGTGCTGACCCAAAGCTGGCACGTCAGCCTCATCCCCGCTCTGATCCAATCAGGATAAAGCTCCGGTCCATGTACGCCTGTAAATCCCACATCATGCTCACGAGTCAGGGCTGATCGGTTTGATGCTGATCTGTGTGATTACACGGCTGCAGCTCCGTCAGCTCTTTAAATGGTCCTGTTTGTGGCCTTCAAACATTAGCTGATTACTCCACAGGCTGCTCACGCCGTGTTTTATGGCCGTCAATAAGTTTATATCACTGCTGTAATAACGGAGTCGTTCAGTCTAATGGCCGCCGTGTGTTTGTACATGCAGCTGATGTATGAGACGCTTTAATGCTCAGCAGATGCTGAGATGACAATCTGTGCCCAGGACGAAGTCTTAAACTGGAGTCACATACTTTACAGTCTGAAAACCTGCACAGCACTTCCCCACATGAATCTCTGTCAGGCTTTAATATTCATTCAGGTGTTTTCACCTGGAGCTCACGTTTCTGCAGCCGCTGGTCCGTCTGTTCACACAGAAAGTCAAAACAGATTTTCAGGTGACGCTGTTGGGTGGAGACTGAGAGGTCGGACTTTGGAGCTGATCCGGATCTTTAAAGATCTGTCGATGCTTGTTGTTTGAGCAGTGATGTCAGATCCACATGGAAAAGCGCTGCAGGTTTAAATTGTGTTGTTCAAGGCTTCAGTGTGTAAAATGTACAGAGACGAGATAAAGAGCGTTGAGAAACTAGCATGTAAATCCAAGCTGAAACCCTCCAAACTTCAATGCTTCTCCGGCAGCAAACTGCAGCAAATGACGAATCAAACCGCCTGTCAATTCTCTGCAACGAGAACAAACCGGCGTGTGTCGGCTGCGTTCCCTCAGGGTGCACGCCGCCTCTTTCAGAAGAGAAAAACAAAGAGCATTGAGAGAATATCCACTCTCTAATTTAAAAAGCAAACTAAAGAGTGAACAGTGGATGACAGCTGTCAGCGTGACAGGAGGGTTACCGGCTGGGATTTAAAGCGTTATGCTGGAGGCAGCCAGGCGGCGTCCAGGAGGGATTTAAAACGGCAAGGTGTGAGGGGCGGGGAGGGGGCCATGTTTAGCAGCTGTCACTCAAACGTATATCGTGTTTGCAGCAGGCCTTTACGTGGAAGCTTCTCTGCTGAATATTCATACAGAAACAAGGTTAGAACAAGAAGAACGCCACAAGCAATTATAAAACAAAGGTAAACAGCGGTGCAGCACGCCGCCGCTGAAACTGCTGCAGGGGGCGAACACGGAGGAACAACACGGTCTGCGGCGAGGAGATAAAGGCTGGGAGTTTGACGTTTAAGGAGAAAGAGTGACACGAGAGCATCAAGAGAACAACCACAGTCTGAAAACTTCTTGATGTTTCTGACAGAGATGCAGAATTAAGGTCGTGGTCGTGATTTTTATCACGTGAAGAGAAAGAGTTCATCGAAAACACCAGCACGCTTTAACACAGCCACAGCAAGGGAGACTCATCGGATAATGAGCTGCTTTAATGAGACCAAGTGTGAGAAACATTTTTATGTGCTCTAAAAATGAGCTAAAGATACTAAACCAGCATCATTATTAAATCTCAATCTGCATATTTGAAAAACAAAACGCTGGTGAAGGAACTGTGGAGGAAAAATACAGTGTAAATACATGGAGAGAGAACAGTGTTGTTCAGGACTGTACTTTCATTATTTTTGAATATTTACGTCACATTACATTTATTTTAATGCTTAATAGTGAATATTTAATAGTTTCAACTGCCAGTTTCTCTCAAATCAGTTCTTCTTTTTAAATGAAGTGTTTAAAGGTGTAATTCATATTTGATGGAGCGCAGGTCGATTTAATCTATGACAATAGTTTCACCTCTTTAGTCAGCAAATGGGGGCTTGAAGACGTGAAACCTGCTGCAGGGCTGGTTAGAGTAGTGGTTCTTATATGGCAGGGGTGTCAAACTCAATTGCACATGGGGCCAAAACTCAAAACACACTTTAGGCCAAGGGCCGAAAAGGAAAAATATTTATTGAACACATTGAAACCAAACTTTTTTTTTAAAATAAATATGAATAAATGGACACAAATACTATTATTACAGAATAAAGAAACTGAAACTATAACTAACTTAAAACGTTTTTGCTCTCCTTAAAAATATCTCCTGTCAAAATAAGAAGTTGGAAATATGAACATGCAACAAAAAAAGAAAAGAAAATATTATATAAAAATTGTGCTTTTGTTCCCAGTTGTCTATTGTTCAGCAAGACAGCTGTTGCACTGCATTATGGGATCTGTAGTTTGTGTGTTATCAGCACTTCATACCGCCAGGCCATTTATAACAAAAACTATATAAAACAATATCGTGGGCCAGATATAACTGTCCATCGGGCCAGATGTGGCCCCCGGGCCTTGAGTTTGACACATATGTTATATGGTGAATGGCCCTTGAGAATTACTTTATACTGACATATCAGCTGTAAATATCTGTAGAAAATTCAACATCTGCGGATATCAACATCACACAGATAATATTGTGCATCCCAAGTCTACAAAGTGAGTATAAGTAACAAATCTCACCTGAGGCAGACGAGCCAATCGGTCTCTGCACTGAGGTGATGAAGAGTGAGCACAGTGCTCCACTCACAGAGGCATGATTCACTCAAACCTTTCACAGGACTGTTGGCCTGTCGTCTGTCAGAGTTTTTGGAGTTTCAGACTGAAAGCCGAGGTTGGTGCCAGCCTCATCAGCTGATGAACTAGGCTTTGCCCGAACCTTTGATTCTTGGACCAACGTTTCTCTGCTCTTGAAGACGTCATGCTGCAGGACTTTTTGTTCACAGGGTAAATGTGAAGGCCAGTTAAAGGACACGTGTCGTTCTGCCGAACAGTAGAAAGAGATAGAATCTAAGAAATGACAGGAGGTCAAACTGCTCTCATCCAAGCTCGACTCTGACTCCTTCTCAGATGGTGATTGGCTCGGATCAGTCTGCAGTAAACTGTCCTGGTCCAACAGTGCCATCACTCCGACATGAATCAGCTCTGCTCCTCACACTTTAACGCTCGGCCCAACACGGTGACGCTCTGCTGAGAGCCTGTAACACCGACAGCCATATGCCAGCCTCCGCCTACACTTCCCAGCAGGCTCTGCCCTCGAGCTGCAGACCTGTTTGCTGACTGCTGCCAACGTTTCACTGGCAGGGATCTGCAGGAGGACGAGCATCCAGTCAGAACAAAAGTCTAACACCTTTGTTCAGCCACATGCTTGTGTGCGTGCTCCACAGAGCTGGGAAATGTGACAGGGTTTACACAAATATCAACACATTTTCAGAGCAGATACTCAGAGAGACCTTTGAACTGCATCAGCCCATTTTAATGAGGAGGATGGTTTGCAGTGAACTGAACATAGACTTATATCAAAACACTAATCACAGTCACAAATGATTGAATATTGATTCCTGGATCATAGGAGGTCTTGTACTTAAACAAATATATTATTGTCCAAAGAACCTATATCATACCCTCACATAATGAAACTGGTGATTTAAACCCCAATAATACTCCATGATAATTGACCACATCATAATGTTTTTAAATCTTTTTTTCTTTTCTCTTGAGGAGCATTTGATACAATGGGAACCAAACAGAATTCAGAAACACCCAAACACAGAGCCGTTAGCTGTTTTTACACACCCCTAGGCCTGTCACGATAACAAATTTTGCTGGACCATAATTGTCCGAAAAATTATTGACGATAAACGTTATTATTGTCAATATTACTTTGATTTTTTTTATCATTTTTTCATTAATGTGATTATAATATATGTCATAATAAAGTGAGTACACCATGTCAAAAGAAATAAACTTTAATTTCTTAAGAGTATTTAACTGTAATTAGATGGTCAAGATCTTTTAAATAAATTCAACAAAAAATATAATAAATTTAACAAACAAAAAAGAGAAAAAAAAGAAAATGAAATGGGCTCCTTATTAGGAAAATTGCAAGTAAATAAAAATAATTAAACTCATCAAAAACAATATTAATAGACCATATCTCTGTAAAGAAAAAAACAAAGCTCCTATAAAAACACACACAAAAATAAAAACAATAAATAAAAGGGAGTTTATACAGTTCGTGTCCGTGACATGTACTTTCTCCTAGTCACTGCGTGCTGTCTGTCAAACATTTGCAACATTTCAGGCTTTTCAACTGTATCGAAGGGCTGCATTTCTTTTGCGATGTAGCAAACAACACTGTCTGTGTGCGCACATCATTTTGCTTTGTTTTATTTATATTTACTTCACTGACCAAACGCCTCAGGAAGCGCTGACTGTCAGGACGAAGGCTTCGCTGCACCTTCTTCTCCGTCGCCATTACTTTCAAACAAATATGACATATCAGCTCGATGGTGTTCATGAGTTCACACCTTGTTCATTCTGTTTAAAACCAAAATATTCCCGAACTTGGGCTGTGACAGCTGGCTTAAGAACTGTATCTTTCGTGCCATAATTCATACTAGTTTGTCACCTCGTTACTCCTCACAACGCTCACTTCAGCTCTCTCCATGTGTACACACGAGCAGCCCCCCAAAGATTGCAAGTTTGACAGATGCTTACTACGCTACAAATCTGCTAAATCCGCTAGAGAACCAATGCACCCCGGTGTTAAGAAAGATGGACAGAGTGAGTCATCTTCTCATTCAGCCTCTTTGGTAGAAAGAGAGGAGGAAAACAAACATGCATGCACGTGTCAGTTAATCAAGGCCTGCAAACTTACTGAGGATGTTTTTATTTATTGTTTGGTTAATTGATTTATTGATTATCGTGACAGGCCTACATACCCCACTTGACAATAACATACCTCCTCTTCCCCGTACCTATCATTATCCGTTACGTTTTGCTTTTGTTGATTTTATTATCATTGCTGACTTTATTGTTATTGTTGATTCTATTGTTGTTTTTAATCTTGTACAGCTTCCTTGAGTGTTGTAAAAGGTGCTTTTAAATAAAATACTTTATCTATTTTTTATATTAATGACCTAGAATAATGAGCGAACCCCTGCACCTCCCTGAAGTTAGGGCAGCAGTAGATCGGTCCAGAAAGACTTGGTTTGGGGACTGGAAGGTGATCAGTTCAACCCAACCATGCTTGAAGTTGATTTGGTACCTGGAGAGGTGCCAGCTGACTTCCTGGGCACTGCTGAGGTGCCCATGAGCAAAGCACTGAACCCCAACTCCGCTGAAGTGCTTCTGTCTAACTGCCAACACAGCCAGCCCTCACTCAACAGAAAGGGAGAGAAACTATTTTTTTTCTTTTGTAAAAAAAATTAACCAAGGCACATACACATTTCTACACTCAGGTACTTGCCCATCTTCTCATTGGGCTCCAAAGGTATCATACCCCAAACAGCTAAACTCGGAGTAAACACTGTCATGTATCCCATGAAGCTAAACTGTGATATAGGGACTGCATTTCTCAGCCCTCCTCCACAGTGATGCAACCAGGAGCATCTTTGTTTCAACATAATGGAGCTCTAAGTGTTTAAGAAGTGCTTACATAATCACAACAATTAGCACAGCCTATTTCATGCTAATGTTGCTAATCAGCATGTGAAACTGTCCTCCATTACCCACGCTGCAGCCACCTCAGTCATCACCCCTGCAGGATTCAGCTGCTCGCTCTGCTCTCCTCTTCCATCCATAATCCATTTGAAACACATCCCCACATCCAGCATAACAGCACGCCCCGTCAACATGGCGCTCTGCAAGAATTGTCACTTTGGAGAACGGAGCGACTTCCAACAAAGACGACTGCGAGGTGGAATCCAGTAGGCTGGCGCAGCGAGCGGCTTACCCTGTGTTCTTATCTGTTGGCAGAGAAAAGCCGAGCCGCTCGCTGCCACATGGCACCCGGATACACAGCGAGAGGCAGCCACACTCACGGCACACACACACACACACACACACACACACACACGCACACACACACACACACACACACTACGGCTTTATGATCTATTCCCAAAAAACACTTCTGCAGGTTCAAAAGAGTCAGAGTGAAAGACGAGCCGGAGCCAGAATCTGCTGCGTGATATCATTAACAACAGGCTGAAAAAAGGAAATATAGTCGACTTCTTTTGTTTTTGTCATCTTTTCTAAATATATACGACGCATTTGGAGCTCTGAATCAGAAAGAAGTGACTTTATAGGATGCCAAAAAACTGAGGAGAAGGAAGAACAGAAGAGTTTTGGATTAATTTAACCTAAAAGAGCAGCTGCTAAGACAAGACATTAAATAAACTTATAATAAAAAGCACAGCTTGAGTGATTTTGTATTTATTTACTGTAGGTATCTGAGTTCCTGCTGACTCGGTCTTCTGTGTGTGGTCCACTCTGGACTGGGAACATGCTACCTGGTGGACCATATCAGGCTCAGAGTGTCTTTACATTACAGTCTTGCCTCAGAGGACCTGATAAAGTACCAGAGTTAAACATGTCTCTATACTGTGGAGGGGATTTTGTCAGCAGTGTGACCGACAAACATGAACCTTCTGCTTCTTTTGAGGGAACTTTTGTTGCTCAGTGAGACAAACTGGTCCAATACATGTTGTAATGTGACATCAGAGTATTTAGAAACGTTCACAATATTAACTGCATGTTTGGCACATCGGCACGAACTGCTTCAAAAACAGCCTTTGTCTCCAGGCACACATTTGAAATTTGAGCTCTCTGACTCACTTTTGGGTCCCAACCCTTCAGTTGAGAACCACTGCTTCAGACCATGGGGGAAACAGGACAATAACATGTTGCCTCAAAGTCCCTCAAATCTACAACTTGGCTGTGCCCTTGAGGTAAATTTATTTCACCCCAAACAAGCCACTGAGCTGGAAAAGGTTCAACTTTCTACTCTCCACGTGATCTGCAAAAACATCCAATTAAAGTTCAAAACCTGGAGATTTAGAGGTGGAGTGTCTCGTGCACTCCAGTCCAGATGAAGTTGGTCAATAAAAATGTTCAATTATTCATCTAAGTCACCTTCACTTCTACCTTGTGCTCTCAGAGAAGGTTGTTTGAAGTCTCAGAGGAAAACCTGCACATATCACTGAACTAATAAATCAGAGCCAGAGCAGCTCTGCTCCAGACATGATCAGAATGAACCCTCTCAGATGTTTCTGCACACCGGTGCAGATCAAACTCTGTCGTATCGAACAATGCAGCCCAGCACCAGCTCTGCTCTCATGCTCTTGTCCTGCAGGTTATTATTCATGTCTCTGCAGCCAGCTCCTGCCACAGTCCTGCACCTCCACTAACTGCATCTCTGCAAGTAAGAGCAGTAGATTCACATAAATCCTCCAGTCTGAAGTATTTGTTAGCTAAAATGTAAAAAGACATTTGGCAGGGCTGAACAATAAGACACTAAGCATGTTCACAGAGACACAACTAAAAACAGGCTCATTAACTCACAGATTTGACTGCATCTTTAAAAATAGGAACCTGTGCTTCACTAAAATAATCAGGCGTAAGGTGTTAAATGATCTCATATCTCATGTATTTATAAAAACATTCATGAAAACTGAAGCCCAGAGACACAAACCTGATTCTCCCTCCTCTGTGGCTTAAGGAGCTGCTATCAGTCAGAGAGGCAGCTGAAGGCAGCGGCACACCGCAGGGAGCGCTCAGATGGAGAGCAGGGCATTATGGGAGCTAATTAGGATTATTAGTGGGACATATTTTACTCAGCTGGGACTCAAACCATCACTCTGTAGTTGTTAAGTGAAATTAAAAGTGAATGTCAACTTAAGACGACAGAAGGGAAGTTGTATTTTTCAGGGAGATGCTGCTTATATACATATATATATATATATACATACACTACGCACAATAAGTTAGGGGCATTGTGAGAGACTCAGTGATTTTTGGGATAGGGAGGCAATTGTATTAGGATAGACACACCTCATTTTGTGTTTTCCACATAATGGTCTCAGTGTCTTCAGTGCGCCTTACCTATTGGGGCAAATATCCAAAATTATAAAAGACAGCCCTTTACAATGTGGCTTCATTTTCAACATTTTGGGGGTATAAAAAGCTATTGTCAGTGAGTTATTCACAGTTCATCATTCAAGCAGCCCTAAACACATAACATCACTTAGCGGACGAGCAGCGCTACCTCGCCATAGGTTGGTAGTAGGCAGTCAGATGTTGGTGGAACTTTGTGTGTCTCCAAGTGTCATCACAAGACTTGTCAGAACTACTGACAGTGTTTGTGACAGACCCAGGAGTGGAGCCCCATGAGTGACTGACTGCAATGATGACCAGTACCTAAGAACCTATGCACTAAGATACTGTTATGCAACTGCCACACAGCTGCAGGCCCTTTTACAAGAAGTGAGGGGACGACTGTTGCAGGTGTCTCCACTGACACCAAGACACGGCCGGGACCGTTTGCAGGGCACAAGACCGTGTGACCTGGACAGTGCAGCAGTGGTTTACCGTCTGTTCAATGATGAGTTTCAGGTCACCTTGCGCAGAAATGATGGTCATCAGTGTTACTGGAGATGGCCAGGTGAGCGATACACCGAGGTCACCATGGTCACCAGGGTTTGTTTTGGTGGAAGAGGTGAAGCAGTCTGGGCAGGCATCACCAGTCAGTGCAAAACAATTCCACCAGCACACCACCAACTTTCTGCTCATGGATGCTAATGCTCCACCACGTCATGCCAGAATTGTCACAGGTCGACTTCAGGAAGTTGGATTGCCTCATATGGTATGGCCAGAAATGTCTCCTGACCTGAACCACATTAAAAAAGTATGGGACCAGTTGAAGCAGAGACTGGATGATCAGATCCGACCCCCATGTGACCCTGCAGAGCTGCGTGTAGCATTTGTGAAGGAGTGGAACCCATCCCCTCAGAACAATATCATGTGGTTAGGAACATGAGATGTCCCTGTCAAGCTGTCATTGCAGCAAATGGTGGAAACATCCACGACTGACTTTGTCAATTTTGGTTATTTGGGGCTATCTTTGTTATTGTCTAAATTGTTGGGCTAAAAATATCAAACTAATGAAAATGGTGTTTCTTCTCATTCATCAATAGTAATATTAAAGAGAACTATTACTCATTTCATCAAAATTCAGACCATATAGGAATAGCACTCATGTAAATAACAATATCCCTAACTTATTGTGAGTAGTGTATATGTATGTTAGAAAACTGTTTGTGCCGTAGAGATTTGATCTTAAAGGCTCATTTCACAGATGGAATTATATTTCACATTCTGGACACAATCCTGAAAATCTTAAGCAGGACTGACGTTTGGTTTGTAAACTGCATGACAGTTCTGATGAAGGTTTGAGCTCCTCTCTTCTGCGTTTTGCTCCGTGTTTACACTCTGCCTAGCTTTGACAGTAGTGTTTGCAGTCACTTTACAACGTCCAATCAGTGTCCAGCAGGTGAGATCAATGATCCAATCAAAGACAGATCTATGGTCAATAAAACCAAGAGGTATTCCTGCAGACAGCCCTCCCTCTGCAGTGTCTCTGCTGCACTAAAGGTGATGGCGGCACAGCACGCCAGCTAATAATGTGAGGTACAGGAAGCTCTTGATGAGATCCGAGGGAATCCAGGCGAGGACGGGGAGCGGGCTCATATCAAACGCCGACGCTCCTGCCTCAGCGTCTGCAGCCTGGCATCTCGCCCTCCTGTTTACGGCGGGGGAATATTGTGAAGCGCTGCTGAAAGAGAGCCTTCGACATGACAACAATGTTTGTCCCAGAGTAACAGCGAAACGCCTGGCACCTCACTCTGAATCATTTCATTTAGAGCCTGTGATGTGCAGACAGAGGGGATGTAAATGCATTTCCATGCCAAGCCTCTCAATCGCTGATATCCCCGCGAACATAATGAACAGATTACCGTTTGCACCCTCGTACGGTGATGCCTGTCTGACGAGTGGCTGGCACCTTGTGGGAGATGTTTTCATCACACATCATCTCAGCTCACAGCGAGGCCGACCGAGATCAGCTTGCAGCCACAAGAAATAAAACAGGTCTCTAATTAGCGGGGCGATGGACTGAGGCAGACAGTAATGGATGTGCTCAGAGATGGAGGGGCTGAAATGCCAATTTTGTGTGTGCATCTCTGTAGCAAGAGGAGGAAGAATGATGGTGTTGGCGGGATACGAGCTGGATCAGGAGTCCAAACTATCACAAACTGAACGGGGTCTGGGTGACCCTGGGTCTGCCTCTCACTGAGTATGAAAGCACAAACACTCTGCACAACTAAGAGGAAATATGCTTACGTCTTATTATCACTTTCAGACACAAACCAGGGGCAAACTGCAAAAAGCTGCTAACATTTAAATGGATGTGGCTGCTCGAAGATGTTCCTTTGCAGTCTGGACTTTGAGATGCTGCAGGTGGAGCAAATGAGCTCAACTCACGCTATGAATTTAATTTAATTCTACCTCTTTGAAAATTCTGAGGGCAAATCAACCATGACCATCTGTCTCCAAATCAGGCTTGAAATAGACGAGTGCAGGGACGTCCAAACTACAGCTCATGATCTGCCTGCAGCACAACATGAAGCCTGCTTGACTGTGAAGTAGCCATTGGTTTTATTTAAAGATGAAAATTAAGTTTGCATAAAAAGAGGGACAAAGTGTTGAACAAGACCAAAGGAATAAAGACAAAAAGGTAGCATAGCAACATGAACTCTAATGAGTCTGGATTTCTGCTTATGAAATCATGGATCCATGTGTGGACAGTATGATATGGTCCTGCTGCTGAACCGGCATCACTGGTCTGCTGTATGAGGAAAACTAACCCAGCCCCTGCACACTCACTGTGAGAGTAATTTAACCAACCAATTAACCTAAGCAGCATGTTCCTGGTCCATGGGCGGAGGTTGAGAACATGCTAACTCCACACAAAAGGCTCGTACAAAGAGGGATTTGACAGCATGGGTCTCACGAAAGCTTAACGCACATATAAAATGTATAAAACGTTCCTCACATGTCGTTTCTGCTCCTGTCAGCCTGCAGCAGCGACTGAGACGAGCTCAGCAGCCACAGGAAATAAAACAAGCAGCTAATTAGCGGGCCGATGGACTGAGGCAGGCAGTATTGGAGGAGTGGACGGCTCAGAGATGGAGAGGTTGAAATGCCAAGCGTGTACATCCCGGCAGCCTCGGGCGCTTCGTCCTGCAGACACTGCAAGTCTGCTCCCAATTTACCAATGACTCTGTGTCCTGACTCGGGCCAATAAAACGCTAACCGTCTCAATATCCATGACAGACCCTGCTAACTACCTCCCCTCCAGTGAAGCCCGGCTCTGCCTGCACCGCCTTAATCAGGAGGACTGCTTATTAAGGCAGAGCTCTCGGGTGCTGCCTAAATTGGGAGGAGGCCAGTCTCGCCGGGGCGATAACTGCAGATTTATGTCAGGATGAGGTGTAAATAGCTGCTCTGGTTATTCCCCTTCTTTAATTAAGAAAGCACTTTTTGCAGGCCTTTGTCTTTTGCTCTCTCTGCTCCGATTCCCTCTGCTGCTGTTGTCGAGCTCCTGTAGAAGTTCAAGCTGCTGCAAACCCCTCTGACATTCTTGTATTGTTTAGATCATACATCCATGTGTGGGTTTGACAGCTTTCTCGCAGACATGTATCGTCTTCTCTGTGTTTTCTTGACGGCTTCTCTTTGAACTCGTCTGTTTGCATCCATCAGATGAAATGAAACATGGCAGCAAACGTCAAATTACCTCTCAGAGTTGGATCAAGCCGAACGCGCAGGAAATGAGGAATAAAGAGTAATGTTTCTTTAAAAGAGAGCCGACGACGGGATGAGAGTCTCACCTGAAACAATCCTGATGCTGCTGCAAAAGCTGCTCGTCTTAAATAACTCTACATGACCATTGTCTACACCCCCAGCCCAGCAGGGTCACAGGGGGTCAGGATCTGCTCCAAAGGCAGGAAAAACCCTGCACAGGTCGCTAGCCAATCACACAACCACATAGAGAGACAGACAGCCATAAACACACCATAAACACACAATAACTCAAAGTTAGGAGAAGGGAACTTAAGAAAAACACGTGAAGTGGATGGAGAATATGCAAACTCCACAGAGAAATATCTTAACCACAAAGGGAGTTGAACCAACAACCGTCTTGCTGTGGGGCACCTGCTGCACCTCGCTAACCGTCAAGCTGAATCACAACAGAGTTTTTACTCTTTCACTGAATTAGAGATGAACGGACACCATGATAAACACAATGAACAGACACCACGATGACGACTTTGAATTCAGTTTAAGCAAAGAATCAAACATTAACATCTGTTTGATACTAAGACAACATGAAGAAGTCTTGAATGTCCGACACTGGACAATTTATCCATTTAGTTTTGAGAGAAAGAGTATGAAACACCGCTGAGGATGGGCAGAAACATTGGTATCATGACCTATAAGCAGCACTGGCTTTGATTTTTACCCATTTTATTGTTTATTTTAACAGAAGTCCACGGATCATCTTGCAGTTTTGGAGGTCACACACCAAAATTCAAGGTCTTAATGCCGGCATCGTGATTTCTGGTGCTCCTCAGGCCCATTAATATAGTTTATGTGGTCTGCCCTGCAGGGACAGCAGGTGAAGGGAAGCCTTTTGCTTCATTCTGCTGTATATACTGTATATTAACACGTTCATTAGTATGTTCTGCCCCTGTTTAAAGGGACTGTGAGGAGTTTCTAAATAATTACAAAAATATCTCACATTTAGATATATGCCTGATCTAAATACACACTTATCGATGAGTTTTATAGCATCAAAATAGGTTATCTATAAATGCTATTCCTTAGCTTCACTGTTGGGTCGGACAGGGCTGGACTGGCCTGGATACTCAACTTCAGGAACAAGACAATTAAAACTAGAGCAAATTTATATTATTCAGACACGTCTCAGAGCACCGGGCTGTATGTAGCGATATATAGCTGGCTACAAAACTACGATACTAAGTTTTCCAAAATTTGCTTGTTGTCACACATCAAAAACTACCGCTATGTAACTAGAAAAGAGATACATTACCTCGTCGCTTTGCATCCTGTAAGTTGTTGAAAAAAGAAGTTGTAAAGGAATGTAGAGGTCCGAGTTTCATTCATTAGCATCACAACAAACACACGCTTTGGCTTGTGGTGCGTTCAAGTTGTAGTCGGAAGTAGGAATTTCTGAGTTCCGAGTAGGAGACAACAACTGAAACGTCCCCCGAAGTCTGAATTTCCTACTCGGAACTCGGTGAAACCTCGCCACCCCCGGGTTGACAATCGAAGATGGCTGCCCCCAGTGTGAACAGTTATTTAGCTCCTGTAATAATCAATTTATTTGCACTTCTGACTGGGGTGTGTCGCTCTAGATCAGCTGTATACATAGTATTGTTAGACTTATATATAATGCTGCCACAGTGATAATCACATTCTTCATACAACAACACAGGGCATGCTAACAACAGCTAACAATAGCCTGGTAGATCGGCATGTTTTTTTCCGACTTCAACTGGAACGCAGATAAGTTGGAGATGATATCACTCTCAGTTCTGAGGTTACTGGAATGCAGCATTACGACAGTCGCTGTGCGTGCTTATGGGTAGCAGAGTCTTAATGTCGCCGGAAACAGATTCTCCTCACAGTTCCTTTAATAATCACAGTACTTTGTGCAAACCTTTTTATGAAAATCCCTCATAGTATTTTCAGTTATCTGCCTGAGGATTACTGAGGTGCTCAGTGCTCATATTTAGCCTTCAGTTTCCATCAACCATCACCTTCTATTGATCCACCGCTGCTCCCTCCGCTCAGCAAGGAGCAGACAAAACAGATTTTAGAGTTTGTGAGCTGTCAGTCTTCTTAAAGCCTGTGGGAGGGAGAGGACGGACTCACGTTACCTTTAAACAAGAGGCCAAAACAACAGAGGGGAGAAAACTCGAAGGAACAGAGAAAAACTGAGTTAATGCTCCTGAATGAGTCTGTGGTTTATGATGTTTCTGTAAACTCTGAAAACAATGTCAACAGTCAATTCTATCTGCAGTGTAGCTTCTTTCTTATATTCTTTAATGAAAGTGGCTAACGGGGATCTGACGTTTCTGTTTTCAAAGTTCTGTTAAAGTCTCACGGTGTGTGTGTGTGCGTGTGTGTGTGTGTGGGATGGGTGGGTTGGGGGGGACAAGTACAATTCCTGTGGCCCTCCTCGGCCCATAGTGCTGGAGCAGCATACAGTCGGACACACTCCTCAAGTCTGCGTCATCCTAAACTTCCACCTGCCGCATGGGTGAAGACGCACAAACAGAAGCACTGGATGTGTTTCTGATCTGATCGGGGCCGAGCAGCCCTGCTGCTCTGAAGAGCTGAACAGAGGAGGGAGAGCGTCCAGCCTCCTGCTAAGGATAAAAATGAGCAATGGGACCAGAACGGCCCGACTGATCTGCTGCAATTAGAACGAGACGCCCAATGCAAATGAACGGAAACATGAGAGCTGGTATGTCACCGTCGCTATGCGTGTGCAGTTACTCGCCCACAGAGAGAAGAGAGAGAGGATGTTGAGGAAATCGTCCCCCCCTCCCTCCCCCTCGAGGCTGAAAGAGCAATTAAAAGTCAGGCGATCTGCTGCAGCGGCCCACTCCTGCTGCTCTGAGGCTGTGTGTGTGACTGTGGGCGTGTATGTGTGTGTGAGTATGGGGGGGGGTCTGGACCATCCTTTCATGAGTGATGAGGTGTGAGGAGCAGCTAAAAGCTACCATAACTACGAGAGGGATTCCAAGTCTGCTGAGGGAGTGTAGATCAGATCCTCACTGAAGAAACAAACACATCAGACCAACAGTGACCCCAAGTATGCAGCTAATCTGACCCCCACTTGACCTTTGAGAATGTGCCTACCCTGTCTGAGCCTGAGAGCTGCACTAAAGGTGAGGACTATGATGGAGGGCCACATTCAAAAAACATGTTTTAATTTAACAAAAATATTAAGTATTATGAATTTGATAGGCTACATACGACACTGGGTGTATGCCATATTTTTTTTTACCACAGATTACGACATTGTATGAGAACAAAGTTCTCGCATGCATCTTTAATGATCTCTCTGTGACAGCAGCAGTGTAAACTTTGACCCCATGCAGGTCAAATCAAGTTTGATTTATTAGATAAACAAATTTTAAATGTCTATTTAAGTTCTGTGATGGTAGCTTGTGTTATTTTTAAATGCTCGCAGCACCTTGTAGGCATCGCTGTCTAATGTCACACATCATGACCTTCATAATAACACTCAGGTCAAAGTACACGGGGTCAGTTTGACCGTGTTCAATGCAGGAGTATAACGCTTCTCAATGACCTGCAGACGACTACTGACCAATTTTAAGCTTTGACCACAGTAGATCTGACACAGCTCCTCCTTGTTCACACCTGCATGTTAGTGAGGAGTGTTCTAATCGAGGTGGATTCAGAACAAACTAGAAAAGCACTCTGAGCGCTCAGACCTCCCCCAGCACCACAGTCCTCTCCCGTATTGTGATTTTTACCATAAATATTACTCCTACCTTTATTTCATGTAAATATTTAAATTCCTTACCATGACAACACACCATTAGCAATTGGTTTCGTAATGATATCTATTTTAGTTCAGTAGTTGTTCACGAAAATAACATTTTTCATCATGGCGTCATGATGGTGATCCGGATCAACACCAAAATTGAATCAGTTCTTTCTTTTCCCATGCTGAACATTTCCTGAAGATTTCATCAAAATCCAACCATTAATTTTTGAGTTATTTCATTCACAGACAGACAAACTCTCCTGAAAACATAACCTCCTTGGCGGAGGTAACTAGAAAAGCACTCGGAGAGCGCAGACCTCTGCCAAGCAGTACAGTTCCCAGACGGTGATCCGGATCAACACCAAAACATTTCCTGAAAATTTCATCAAAATCCATCCATAACTTTTTGAGTTATTTGTCACAGACAGACAGACAGACAAACAAACTCTCCTGAAAACATAACCTCCTTGGCGAAGGTAATAAAAATGTATGTCAAACATGGATCATTTCATTAATCTGTTCAGTCTTCGTTTTTATATTCCTAAATCATACCAACTCCGGTCCTTTATATTTATATTTATTTAGTATTGATTAGGTGTAGAAGGGATGGGCAAAGGGTCAAACGTAAGCATCCCTGATCGTGATCATTTAAGAATGCCTTGACCATCAGTTTGTCCTCACGGTGTCCCTCTGTGTGGGAACATCTAAGGATCAGGATCATCACTGATCAACACCACAAACTTCCACATTACGCTGAAGCGCATAAAGAATAAAGAAGGTTTATTCAGGGAGATAGACCAGCTCGGCTCTGCAGGCTTCAGGAACAGATAAAAAAACTTCTCTGGACTTTAATTCAGTTTTAGCTTCACTGTGAATTTACGACGTTAAACCTTAAACAGACCTGATGGACAGCACAGGTCCACAGAGGAGCGAGAGCCTCCCGTCTTATTACTGTGTGTACAGGGGGACATTTCCAGGCTTCTCTCCCAAGCATCGATTCATGTGGTTAAAAAGAAGATGTACTGTAGATCTCCGATGCTGCAGCGTCTCTGAACTTCCTCTGCGCGCTTCACGGTGAAGGAGGACATGTTTTCTCCAAACTTTAAAAGGAGCGAGCACAGTCTCCTGTGGAGCCGAGTCAGAAAGGCCTCCTGTTATCTGTTCTGGCAGAGTAAACGGTGAGGCAGAGCTCGACGGCCTGATGGAGCCACGATAGACGGGGAGAAAACACACACACACACACACACACACACTTGTACAAACTTCACTCAGACAAACTTTTCTCCTGACAGGCCACATGTCCACAGCAGGTTTGTTTTTAACAGATCTCTGTCCTTTATATCTCTTATGGGGTGAGTTTATTATTCTGATTATTTTAACCCTCTAACTCCCAGCTCAGCTGTTTGGCAGAGGCCAATAAATCCAAAAAAATTTAATGTGTTAAAAAAATCATTGCTCACTGATATTTTCTTTGTCCATGATTTAAATTGCTTAAAATAATTATTAATATCATCATTATGATTTTAAATACTTAACCATATCTTTATATTTAATGTCTTATTCATCAAAAACATTTTTTGTATGTTTGTCAAACTCAATATCATCTATTTTGTTATTTTTGCAATGTTATTTACAGGCATTTTCTGATTGATTTTGTCCCAATTTTTTTTTGGACTTTAATGTCATCATGTAATCAACTGTTAGCTTTTAAAACCTTTAAATTCCACACCAAGGAATATCTGTTTTCTGCTTTGTTTGAAGTTTTGCCTGCTCACTGAAATGTTAACAGTATCAAACAATAAATTAATTTGTTCTGTTTTTTGAAACATTAAATATTACTGAATTTATTGATGAGCCAAAAAGTTGAGCTCCTAGCTAAAGGGTTAATGTGATCTGACTGAAGTTTGTGTCTGACTGTGCTGAACATGCCCTTATACAGCCATTTTATTAGGCACGCCTTTCAAACACTGCTGAGCTCCTTTTGCCTTCAGAAGAGCCGAAAATCTTCTTCATGTCATAGATAGAGCATCACTTCAAGGCAAACTTCTAATCAGCCAATCACATGGCAGCAACCCAGTGTGATATGGAATGTAGGCGCTGTCAAGTTAACCTGCTGAAGTTCAAAGTGAGCAGCAACACAGAGAAGAAAGGTGATTTAAGGGACTTTGAAAGTGGCATAGTTGTTGGTGCAGGATGAGTTTAGATCAGGAACTGCTGATCTATCGAGATTTTCAAACACAACTGAGGTCTAAGACAGATATCAGACTTTAGACCAGGTTTAAAGCTAGGATTTTCACACCCATGAATAAAGTCCTTTAATGTGATTTAAAAAAAACATGCTAAGCTGTGACAAATTGCTGCTGACCAAATGACAGCATGTTACGGTCAGCGTTCTTCATTTATTAACAGATATGTTGGTGTTAAGGTCAGTGCGGTTCTCTTCTAGGTTTCTTTGACCCCCTTCAGACGAACATCCTGTTAGGGCTGTGTTAAACAGAGCGAGGAGTTCATTATCCTGATACAAAGAGCTGAAAGGTCACATTTTGTCCACCAGAGAAAGAGCTGTCAGGACCGATCTGTCTGCTCCATGTGAAGGTTACACACACCGACTCGTCATCCTTAGTGTGTGTTTCCTGTCTGCTATTCAAAGATCTATGATCCACCACCATATGAGGGACAAAAATAAAATAATATTCAGATGTTTAACAGCAGAAGTAAATGATTCAATTTTTTTTTTACCTTTGACATTTATGTTTTAATAACAGAAAAACCAAACCACAGGATCATCAGGACAATTTAAGACAATAATTCAAACTTGTGAATCAGTCTGGATGTTTGTTTAGTTTTTTAATGTTTATTTTAAATGTACATTCCTATAACTGACTGCACAGTAAAAGAAATACACCTAAATGATGAAAGGTTAAATGAGTTCATATAATCTTAGTTTTTTTTTTAATTTTGTTGAATGTTTTACTGTTGAAGCTTTGCACACACACACATTTTAAGGGTGCGTCATCTTATTATTTACGTCCATGATAGTTCATTATTTTTTTTAGAGCTTCAATCTCCATGAGACGTACGCTAAGCTGTTGCATGAAGCTGAAGGTTGTTAAATATGAAACAATCTTGATCACCTGATGAAGATTAAAGAAGATGGTTGTCATTTACTGTGCTCTTCCTTCTCTTTGATTAATCCCATTAAATCACATTAAAAGAGACAGAATTCCCAGCAGAAAAGATGAAGATCATGAGGGAAGATTTCAGTCTGAGCCTGAAGAACAGTCCAGATATTTATTGTATAATCACAGACACAGACAGCAGGAGAGTGTGATGAACACACGTCTGCAGCCTGAGAACCTTTGAAGGGTTTGATTCTGCAGACATAAAAGAGTGAAAACAGAGCGAGCTGCAGCTCTGATGTTCCACAGAGGAATAATTGGATTTTCACTGCGTGTTAATTGCTGCTATCTGACCCCCTTTGAGTGGATCTGCTGCTCTCTGTGTTTCTTTTTGTGATCTTCTCTCTCCATAAAAACAATCTGATGACACCAGGACTTGCTGATCCTCTGTCAGTCTGAAATGAGACACGTCTGCAGACAGCGCTCCGGTTTCCTCGATGAAACCTTGGCCTGGTGCTCTGTGAAAGCGTGAGGAGTAGACGGGCAGTTCAATCTCTTTATCTGAGAGCTCTAATCAGGAGCGGCTCAGGAAAGAAATCACAACTGTACACCTGGGTGTAAATCCAGGAGAGCTCACATTTATCCCCCAGCACACCTGAAAAGCTCCAGAAGAGCTTCGGCTTGTGCTCAAACTACACCCTGATCACGGAGAGCATGTGAGGCTCTGAACCTGCACTGTGACCACTGCATGTCAGCTATCAATCAACACTGACAAATCAAATCCAGCACATTTACAAATTAAAGACTCTTTGCATAAACCAAAATGAGTAAAAACATGCAAAGGCTGAGGGCGTCTCACATGAAACTGTATATAGCAGCTACCTTGAATCTTAAATATATTTTCATATAGGTACGAATACAGCTATTGCATCAGATTATGATGCACCTTTCACCTTTGGTGGATAATGAACTCTGGTAACTCAACAGACTCACAGCTCACAGCAGCAGGAAAAATCCTCCTCATCTGCTCAAACAGATGTGAAAAGAGCAGCCAGGTTAAAGTTTGTGGTTTGTTTATGATCATCACTACAAACACACTCAAACCCTAATAAACCTTTGGACAGCAACAGTTATGGAATGATGCATTTAATAACAGATAAAAAATGCATCAGATAAGTAAATGAAAAGACATCAAGATTAATATAATTTCATTCATTCATTCATCTATTCATTTCTATACCCCTTACCCTTTTCAGGGTCGGGGTAATGCAATTTCAAGAAGACAAAATTTAGTTTCTAGCTGTAAACTTGAATAATTACAGGATTGTAAAAAGGTGTGTACACCAAAAAGTGCATCAACAGTATTTTCAGTAATTCTTTTTACATAATAAGTTAAATAAGGAAACTGTTAAGGAGTGAAAAACAAGAATTTTCTCCTTTATATTCTTTCTTTGTTCTGGTCGAATTGCCCTTCAATGCTAAAAAGCATTGAATTAAGAAAACAATAATAATAATAATAATAATAATAATAATAATAATAATAATAATAATAATAATAACAATAATAATAATGAAACCTATAAAGCACCACAACATCAAAACCATGACCTTAAATGTATTGTTGCATCCCTGTGGCCAATCTGTGATGTTACGGGGGGTCACAAAGAGTCACCTGTGTAGGATGGAGGTTAACAGGATGTTCACTGCAGGGGAAATCTGATTTACTGAAGAAATAAAGCCAACAGAGTTTAACCTGATCTTTGAATTCAGAGTTAGAGATTAAAAAGGCCACAGAGTGCCCTCAGTGAGCCTGTCCCTGTTTTTCAGCGTCCCTCCCTCATCATGACTCGGCTCTGATGACCTCTCATCATAACTCAAAGTGCAAAAAGACCACACGCTGCAGCTTCTCCTTAATAATCTGTTTCCTTATTTAGATTTGATTGGCTGAGAGATGAAGCGTCCTGCGGGGACTCGACTTTCAGCCTCCATCAGCACTTCCTGGTTGTAAATTGAAGTCACAAACAGAGAGGCTGGAGCAGCAGAAAGATGCCTGCAGAAAAAAGCAGACGGATCATAAATTATGGAGTTACACCTCGAAAGGAGGGTCTTCCATGTTTAATGTTCTTTGCATTAAGGAGCCGTCAGGTATGAAGGTTATGTGGGTTTACGGCTGAGTGTTAGAGAAACAGAGTGGGTTTAGTTCAGTGTAAATCTCTGCAGGAGAGAGATCAAATATTTATGGATCATTCTCCCAGGGTTTTCCTTTGGAGTGAGACATTAAGAGAGCATGGACGCTGCTCTGGTTAATCTACCTTCACTGATTTATCTCAACACGAGTTCACATTCTTTGGTTGAGCTTTGTAAAGATAACCTGACACACCAGACTGACTGGTCCACATGTCCACCACGGTAACATTACACCAGTCCATCTGAAGAAGAGCCCATAGGAAATGTTTCAGAGGCAGAACCTTAAAAAAACATCAGCTGGTGATTAGACGATCAGTCTGCCACCAATCATGTCAAGCCACAGTATGAGATTGCAGCTACACCCTGTTGTTAGCCGTTAGCTTTAACTACAGTCCTTAGCCTATCGTCTGACATTAAATTGAACCACACAGATGGATCATTTATGACTTATATGTAACATGAACCTCGTCAACAACAATCTCCACCAAGTCCTTCGGGGAAACATCTGAGGAGAGCAGATTTCACCAGGGATCACTAAGAAACCATGACTACGAGCTACCACAGACTAGCCAGCATTTCCATGTGTCTCCCAGTTTCCCAGTGGTGATCCCAGTGAGAAGAGTAAAACCATGATTTCCGGTAAGAAAAGCTTTAAGTGATGTTCTTTGCTTCTCTTTTAAGAAGACGTTGAGTCCATTTCTGATAAAACCGCAGAAGCTGCCATGGTTTTCAAACATGCAGGCGCTTCCTGCTGTCGTCACGTCTGCAGCTCCGCCTCTCTTCTCTGATTGAATCCAGCTTTTGACTGTGAAGTCTTAGGAGATTGCAGCTTGGCAATATGGATCTGTGTGTTTTCAGGTCCCTCTGCACTGTAGGTTGTTATAAAGAGGGAATAATCTGCAAACATCACAAGCTCAGGACCTTCCAAACCTTCATTATTAAGTTTCAAAGATCATTAAGAAGATTCCAGAGTCAGAGTGACTGTTATGGCTGTTGTTTCTTTCAAAAAACAAGATGTCAAAAACAGTCTTATTCGTCTTTTGAGGAGGAGGTTTACGACTCACTAAATCATAAGCACACGCGGAGATCTATTACGATTCAAAAAAGTTAGAGATTTATTTACATAAACAAAAATAAAGTATTCTCCGTGGTTGACTTTCTAGTCAAAAATATCATTATTTAGCGGTTGATAAAACTGTCTCACTCCTCACTCCTTCAACACAAAAAGCAGCGTCCCCAGAACAGCTGATTGCTCTCCCTTAATCATTGGAGTGGGACGGCTCCACAAGGAGGAGGCAGGTGAGCAGTTAATAATAATCAAAATAAGCAATATGATTTAAAATAATTTAAATCATCATCTAAATAATAATTTGATATATCATCAATTAATAGAAATAGGCTCCAACAGTGACTATGTTTCCAAACATGATTACAGTCCAGGTTTCTGTGACAGTGATAGGGATTTACTCTTCCTGCATTTCAGCTGGATCCACCTGATTCCATGCCTGTAATCAAGCAGATCCATTTTGCAAAGCTCAAACTCGGAGCGACCAAGCTCAGTCTGCACTGGCACTGACCAATCAGCCTCCTTTACCAAGACAGAAGTGGGAGTTACAGTGCAACGGCCACCCTGACGGCTGCTCATACAAAGTTTAGAAAACTGGGACCTGCTTTAGGCAGTTTGATGAGAGCTTGACAGCAAATCCACAGGAAATAAAGAACACAGAACAATGAGAACATTCAAGATGTTACCTGCCTCTACTGCTTTTTGGTGAGTTTGCTGCACAGCTTAGCTCCATCATAGACTAAACTCTGCAGGAGTAGCACCCACATCTTCCATCCTGTGATCAGCCAATCAGAAATGTGATTGACAGAACCCTTCTGAATATGGATTTAAATCTGAGAATGTATTTGTAAGATGAACTCCTGACTTTGGTAGACAAAGGTAACTATTTCCTTCATTTTAGCAGACTGAAAAATCCTCTAAAGTTAAACTGAAGCATCTGTGCACGTATGAAAATGGGAGATGGAGAAACAACGGCTGAAGCTTCTTAAATTAAAGCCCAGCCTGCAGCATAAAGGGGAAACCATGAGGAGTGTCAGTCAGTGAGGCAAAACCTTAGGACTGGATCATCTACACACTCTACATTAGCACAATCCATCTTCGAGTATCAGGGGCCATGATGGGTTGGTGGGCTGCCACTCCACATTACTGGAGAAGGAAACTCAGGGGAGAAGCAGCAGGTGACCACAATCCTTCTTTATGCACCTTCATGTCACCTGGACGTTATAAGAGACACAGAGATGTGCGAGGAATAGAGAGAGGGGAGTTTCTTTCAGTTTATAATCCAGGAAAACAGTAAATAATCATGATAATCGACCATCATTCTGCTCCTCGTGCAGAATGATGGTCGATGCCGCAGCCTAACTGATTTCATAGAAAAGGAGAAGGTGAGGCCTTTGTGTGAAGAACATGTGCTGGTTTATCTTAACTTCTGCTGTGGTGATGAACAGTTTTGTGCAGCCCTTTTGTAAGGAAACAGAATCAGATCAAGGTCTTTTCCATTTGGCACATGAGAAAACAATCTTTTCCTCCAGCTGCTGAGGATCACTCGTCCTGCAGCATTTCAGTATTTCAGCTTGAGCTCTTGACGATCAGCAGGTTTCAGCCTTTAAACGTCGGTCTGCGTCTAACTGGAGGGGACGGGGGGTCTCGTACGACGGCAGCTTTGTGTGCAGAGTTCACTGAACGCTGATTATTGCTGTGAAAGGTCACCGAGCCGGGAGAGGAATAAAAGACCTTTAGAGGGAGGAGCTGTGCCAGTTCGCGGGGCAAAGGCAGCAACCTGAGATTAGCGGCCTCACATCATCAGCACCATGCCCTGCAGCCGCCACCAACCCCCCCGGTGTCCGGTACCCTCGCCTCTGCAGGAAGTGCCCCCCGCCTCCACCCAAGCAAAATCAATCACAGGGGGATGAAATTCTCCAGTAACGCCAGCTGATGATAATTGCTCAGGCCTGTGATGATCTGACTCACGGTATGAACCAGTATTGGCAGCTGAGAGCAGCTGAAATATCAGAGATGATCGTTCGCTTTAGGCTGTAAACACAGGCTGCTGCTCCAGCTGCACGAGGGGCAGCAGGGGTCACACATCAGAGAGAAGGGCATCACTGACCCACACTCACATTCAAATATTCACGAGTCATTTCTATGTTTAAATTGTTTTCTGAAAAAATAAATGTTAATTTTCTCACAGCTCATGAGGTCTGATTCTATCTGTGCTCTCATTAGTCTCTGATGAGCCAATCAGAGGAGGCAGGACAGAAAACAAACCTGCTGGACTTCCTGTCCTGGTCTACAGCGGTCTCCTGCTGTCACTGTGACAAACTACATGAGACAAAACAATCAAGATATTTCTGCATTTTTCTGTAGGGGAAATGAAAATCAACCAAACAAGAGCTCTGAGCTTTAGTTTGACTCGTGTGACTCGGTTAGTCGGCTCTGTAAGACTAGAAACATGATGAGCTCCATCAGATCATCTCTCTGTGAGGTCCTCGTTCATTATAGATGCTCAAAAAGAATCTCTGAAGTGTTTCCAGCAGCTTGTTGACTTTGTGCCATGAAGACCTAAATCACTCTGATGGTGAACGTGTTTCAGCCCGTGGTTGGCCAGTGAGATGAACTGACAGAGCTCATTCTGCTCTGGATGGAGTCAAATCCCTGAAATCTTATCTCAGTGGAACTAGAATGGTGTCCAAAACAAGGGTGAAAATAATGTTTCAGTAAAAGCGAAGGCAAATGTACGATCTTTAGCTAAGCAGGTGACTCTCGCAGTCATCATCCCGCCTGATCCCGACATTAGACAAGTATCTGCAGACGTCACAGGCCCACAGTACGAAAACTGCAGCGTAACGTTTTTAATACAAAAAGAGGACCGAGCAGGGATAACCGAGAGTCTTTGTCGAACAAACATTCACTCTTAATTAACATCCCAAAACTGAAAAGACAAAAAACACACAAACAAAAGGCAGAAAAGGCCAGGAGCCTCAGGTGAGATAGTCACATGGGTGAAGTAGTCAGACAGGTGACGAGGGCGACGCCCACAGAGGAGCTGGTTTTACAATGTCTGCCATGATACCGTTTGGATTTGATTCAATTTAGGGGCCTTTGATTGACTTAAGACAATATAATATACACATTTCACACAGTCCGCTACATTTCACCTAAAGCAAGAAAGAAATACAAAGCAAATTTGATGTTTTGTCAATTTTACCACTGATTCGTGAAACAATGTGACTTTTGGGTCTGATTGTTTATATTATATATGTTATAAATAATATGGTCATATTATAACCGCCCATATGATCTAATCGTGTTTTAAAATTAAAATTGAGTTCATAAGTAGTCAGGTGATATTCATGCCCCCACAATTACCTTTTGGGTCACACTATGGGTATATCCATGGGTATATCCATGGGTATGTCCATGTGTATATCCATATATCCCAGTGTTGGGTGGCACAGAGAGAGGATGAGCTGATGAGTGGAGACGTGAGGGGTGACTGTTCGTCTGGCTGCTGTCACTTTAAATTGACTCTAGAGTCACGCACATGCATGACCAGGGCCAAATACCAACGCGTTGCAGGTTCAGGTGTGGATCAATCTACGCTCAAGCGGTGAGGGGGGACGTCCGCTGACCTCCGGGGGCGGCGTCCCCTCCTGGTTTCCTTCGGCAGACTCAGCGTTTCTGAGAAGTGCCTGAGAGACGTGAGGCTGAATAATGCGTCCTATGAATAAAACACATTAGCTACAAAACATGTTGAATTATTCACATTTCAGGGCCTCATGCCTCCACACAGCAGATATTAGTTGTTCAGTCAGCGAGTCCTCCGAGCCGCCGTCTCCCTCATGTTCTCCCTCTTGATCGCTCGCTCGCTCGCCGTCGTCTTTGTCGCCGTCTGTGTTTTGTTAATCCCTCTTTGTTCCTGCGCTCGGCTGACGGGGGCTGTCTATTTATACTCCCACAGTCACTCCTTTTTCCTCAACATCTCACTATTTATCCGGAGAGCTCTTCAAGCGCTTGTTCACACAGAATCTTTGATGACTCGTAACATGCTGAGGCCCAAAATGAATTCATCATTTAGCGTTAATGCGCCGCGGCCGGCTGTGAGGCTGAGAGTGAAGCAGCGGGAGGAGGGAGGAGGCCGCTTTGCTTATTAAACACTTGACCTGATATGCAGCCTCGGCTCATTTATGTCGGGCTCCAGCAGGAGTTGCTGATTTCATGATTGCCGTGTCATTTGCAGAATCAACAGCGGCTGGAACTTCAAAGGGCAAAGTAATCAACCAATCATAGGCTCCGATTGGCTGTTTGAGCGTGAACGCCTTTTTAAGTCTATTACTGAACATGTTGTTTGTGTTTGAGCCTTTTCATGAAGCTGATTGGGACAAATGTGTTCTGTGATTTTCTGTAAAGTCATTTTTAAATCAAATAAACAGGAAACAGTTTGTTGATTTGTTATCTTAAAAAGAGTGAGTGTGCGTCGCTCTGTAAGAAAACACTCTGCTCCATGATGGACTGTGGACTCAGGATTTAGGGGTTCCTGTCTGGGTGACAGTGTCAGACACTGGTGTCTGACTATCATGATGTCGTCTTAAGGAAGAAGATTCTGGACCTTTTCTTCACAGGGTTAGGAGCGTTGTCCAAAAGCACTGGGCGCACAGCAGTTTGGGGCATGTCGCTCTTTAGTTTGTCAGTTTGATTTCAGAAATTCCTGTCATGAAGCCAAAGAGGATGGACTATGTGCCATGGTTACACACATGTGTTTTGGGCATAAGTTAGATCAGACAATCTCAATTAATCAGTGATTTGACTTGTACATGGCGGACTGCACTGTTTGGCCTGCATTTTGGCTAGATTATTAAATTGCTGTCCTTTAATAAGAATAATATTAATAATAACAATGATCATAATAATAATATACTGTCAATAATAACTCTATTTGTGTGGCACTCAAAAAACAAAGATCTAAAGGTCCTTTAACAAGCAGACATGAACCAAAGAAGAAAAGCACAAGAGCTGCAGCACAAAAGAAAGTGACCAACAGAAAGCACAATTTAACTCAAAGAACCCAAAAACACACGGCAGAAAAAATAAACACAATAGAGGCCACAGCAACAGGTCAGCAGGGACACACAGAGAGGGGCGGTGACTCAGAGTGTGACCACGCCCCAAAAGAGGGCACAGGGCGACGCCCCCGCAGCATCAGGGGTCGACCCTGCTGTCACTCTGCTGAGTAACGATGACGAGTGTAACGTGGAGGAGCATGTTGCTGATCTGGAGGCCGTTTACTGATGAAACATTGGAAACATGTCAAAGTTAAAGTGATGATGGGGCTGCAGGACACAGTGAGTAATCACCAAAGTTCTGATGATTCACCCCCAGGGACAAATAAATGCTGCAGCCAAATTTTATAGCAAGGCAAACGTCGACACAGTGGGCTTAAAAACAGAAACCTTGCAATGCTGCAGTTGGAAAACAACAAAACTTTGTTGGATTTATCATCTCAGGACACAAAGGTCGAACAGACAGAAACAAACAAACCAGAAACTGAACATTTCAGAGTCTGTCGGCTGTTTCCTCACTTACACCTGAGAGGGGCACCTGCACTTTTGACCCACGAACTGCTTGGCTTTC
Organism: Scarus forsteni; assembly: GCA_036419115.1. NCBI lineage: Eukaryota > Metazoa > Chordata > Actinopteri > Labriformes > Labridae > Scarus > Scarus forsteni. The sequence goes on from JAZDUH010000506.1 coordinate 935,021, forward strand.
TGGGACAGTTCAGTCTATTCAGGGTGAGTGAGAGCTCATGCAAACTCCGATTCGCCCAAAAACAAGGGTCTTGGTTTAACTCTAAGCCGAGCAGAGATCGGTTACCTCGGGTGTGAAAGCCATCGAAGCCAAACAACACAAGCAGAGCTAAAGGCAAATCATTATGGGTCACATATGGCCAAATATCACCACAAAAAGCAAGACAGCATAAGCAGAGTGATGCAGCCTGAACACGACTTTATTTTACAGCTAAAATGACAGAAAAGCGGTGTCAAGCTATTGCTAAACGTCTGGTCATTTAAGTCTGCATCATAGTTTAACGTCAGGCCAGATGATGGGAACAAAGACTACAGCTACAGCCCCAGTTGGTGGTCGGAGGTGGTATTACACAACACCTAAAAGGCTCCAAGTAACAAGTTCAACATAAAACCAAACCACAAATAAAACAATGCTGCACCCCTGACATGAACAGAGTCCACATGCAAGGCTTATCAGCAAAAGTGATCTCAATGACCTCTGAACAGCTGTAGAGACAGGCGTCACTAAAAGAGCTGGCTCCCAGCAGAGCTAGCAAAGCTCTTAGAACTGAAACATGAGGGAAAGAATTGATGGCAAAGATGCTGACATCCAGAGTGAGCTCTTTTTCACCTGACAGATGATAACCATAAAGTCCCTCACTTCGGGACGGATGGCTGTCTCTCAGGCAGAAAAAATCTCTGTGGCTGTAAAAATATCAGTGTTTGTAACCGCAGAGTCACGTTGATGACAGTGGATACTACCGTACAGTAGCTGATGCTGTTTTCTAAAGTTGTGTATTGTGACTGAAATAGCGGCCCACATGCTGCAGTATTTTTAGCCCACCTGTGCACTTTTTCACCCGCTGATAGCTTGAATATTTAGGCCACTCCGTTATTGATGCAGCAGAAAAGCTGTCCTGGGACGCTGCTTAACATCGAAATCCCGGCCATGGGGGGACTGTGTCTGCACTGTGACGGGTGTGCTTTTCTGTGTGTGTGTTTTCATGTGTACAGTCACATTATGCATTGGTGAGGAGGCAGCGACAACATCAGAGTGTCTGCAGAGCAGCAGCTCTCCGCTCACACAAACATGACGTCAGTGGACTCAAACTGTCTCTGAGTCATGGCCGGAGGGTCGCAGAGACACGATACGCAGAGAAAAGATCAGAAGGTGGTTTTACTAAAGCAGAGTTTACACCAAGAACGCATCAGTTTGGAACTGTGCGGGGCAGCTTTGCCTGATATCAGGTCAAGTGTTTGGTTTTTGCAGAGCAGCACCTCTTTAACAATATTAACCAACTCCAGTAAGTCATCTGAGGGCCTTCACCAAAGTCCCTGCACCCTCATCCTTCGCAGAGTGACCTGACAGATAACTTGGTCCCAGGAACTAAATCTAAACCAGGACTGTCCACATGCAGGAAACACAAAGATTGACTATGCTGCTTTTAATATCTCTCCTGGCTCCTGCATCCTCTAGTAGACATGATAAGAACAATGTCAAGGCAGCAAAGAGGGGCGAAAAGTTCATCTCCAAATTCAGACACAAAACAAGAGCAAACTGAAGCTGCCAAACTTTTTGTGTTGTTTGCTGATGCAGAATATGATTTGTAAATCAGGCCTGGATTTGCAGCAGAAAGAGCATTAAAGAGGCATGATATGTGCTTTTGACTGCCATAACCTTTTAGTCTTCAAATGTCAGTGTTTCAAATCCTTGATGTTCTAATGTCGGCAATATTTATTTCATCTTTTGGAGTTTGCTGTGGGCCAATTAAAAATGAGCCATGGGTTGGATTTAACCCCAAGACCATAGTTTGAACCCCCCTGATTCAGGATTTTTTATAGTTATTTTAGTCTTGGCTCCAGTGTTTCCTCATCTTTAAAAAAATATGGTGTTCCCTCAGTCCACTTACTCCGTTTTCTGTTAGAGTCTCTTATTCATGTCTTTGTGTGTTTAAGTGGGTGTGTGTGCTGTATGTGAATTGCGGGGGTGAGTTGTATTTTTCATTGTATTCAATTTTTTTACCTTTTATCATTTTTAATTTATTTTCTTCATTTCTGTGTGAAGCACTTTGTGCTACAAAATTTTGTATGAAAAGTGCTAAACAAATAAAGTTTAAATGATTGGTTTGACTGATTCAAACTCTGGTCCATACTGTGGAAACAGACCCAGATCACATTGAGCCTTCTGGGACAGCCCCTCTTTAGATTTGAGTGTTTCAAAAGTTGAAGCTGCTGCTTCTTAACATCTCCTATGAACCTTCACCAAATGGAAACATCTCCCACCCTGACCTTCAACAACATCAAGACGTGAAGACTGTTGTCCTTGCTGTCCCACAAGCAATCAAATTTATAAATGAACAATGAGAGAGGTCTACACCCATCTGCCTGTGCATCACTACCAGGTGTCCTTTGCTGTTCTCCTCTGTGAGAGTGTTGTGAGAGTGTCTAGTGATGCTGATGTGTCTTTATTTGTCTGTTTTCAACACAGTCTCAGTGTTGACCTTGTATTTAGTTGCCAAATGTCTATGATTTCTGCCACACCCCAGTTTCCCCACAGGGACAGGCACACACTTCAGTGTAACACACTTAAGGATGAAGTTTTGAATATGAGATCTCTTCAGTAGGCATGAAACCTTCAGCCCTTATGGACCCTCAGCCCCTCGACCCATGTGAGGGCATCCCCATCAGCAGAGAAAAACCTCTAATAAAGCCTCCGTGTACTCACCAGGGCGCAGTACGTCTCTGGAGGGTCTCCACAGGTGATGTTGGGGGGGTCCAGGGTGACCCTCAGGTACTGCGTCATGTCTGCCGCCTCTGGCTGGCAGGCCATGTAGTCCCAGGTCAGGCCTTCGTCCGAGTACACCTGCGACTTGCACACGTCGTAGTGACCCCACGCTGCCGGGTAGTGCTGCATGGCCGCCTGGCACACGGCGGTCCACAGCGCCTGCAGCGTCAAGGCAAACTGGAAACGCATGACTGGTCCTCCTGATGGAGCAAACACTGGATCCTTCGTCTTCTTCTTCTTCTGCTTCCTGTCGCTCAGCTGGAGGGCGGAGGCATGCCAGACTCCCTCAGCTGCAGCCGGTCCTGTTAAATCTGCTTTTTTTGTCCGTTTCAGGTTTGTGGAGACGGTGAGGTCAGCAGCCCATCGAGGAGATAAGAGGAGAGGATGGAGGGAGGAGGAAGAGGGGGAGATAACCCTCGGACACGCTGATAGGACGATGATTGACAGGCCTCCTCAGCTCGCCGTGCTGTCAGTCATGGCGCTGCCTGGCGAAGCGGCTCTGCAGAGAAACAGAAGAAGAGTGTGAGTGTACAGTCGGTGTCTGATGGATCACAGCGTGGCAGAGAGAGGGTGACGGAGCGGGTCGACTCAGGTCAGAGGGTTAGGTGTGAACAAAGACAGCCGAGGTCGTCTCAAAGCTCCAGGAGGCCTCAGGCTCCACAAACTGTCTTAGGAGGATCAAGTACGATCATCTACATCTGCTTTACGTGACAGGGAATTAAAATGTGCTGCACGTTGTCGCTGTGGAACAATAAGTTTGTCCCTCAACAAATCAGACCGTTTGTCCAAACACTTCAAAGTTAGATTCAGAGTGAAAAAGGCTGTAAAACACTCCACAAAGTGAAAAATAAGAATAAGAAACAGGTTTGAAGAAAATACTTAAACGGTTATAAGACAGTCTATAAACTCACAAAAGGATATGAAAATTTATTAAGAAATAAAAAGTTTAAAGAGGACATATCATGCTTGTTTCTCCTTGTCACTATGCCAGACTAGGATGCCTGTAAAGCACTTCTGCCCTCAGTACAAGTCATTTAGTTCCTTCATTGCCCCACAATAGCGTTCTCAAAATCCTCATTTTAGGCCATTATCAAGGTCTCGTTGAAACGCTTGGTCTCAAGGATGACCTAAAGTTACCTCGCAATGTCACAGCCCTTTGTGCTCTGATTGGTCAGTTCTATCGGGGGTTGAGCCAGCCTGTCCTTCTTCTTCTACTGTATTTTCCAGCAGGCTCAAAGAAGCGACCGCGTATTGAGTCCCCCTACAGGCCAGAGCTGGTAATGAGGGAGTGTGAGCTAGGGAGTTTTATACCCCTGCTGCTGGATGTGTTCCTCAGTGAGGGTTTGGGGCTGACAGACATCACAGAGGAGGAAGTGTTATATCAGATTACTCCAATAAAAAGAAAGGTACCTCGTGTCGCCACGACGTTTGAAATCTTGCGGACATCTCGCAATGACCAATTTTCGGAGGCATCAAATCTCGTTCTAGGATATCAGAAAAAATACAATATCTCATTTTTTGAAAATTAAGGGGGTGTAAGGTCTTGTTTTCAAATTTATTATATTATATGTAAGTATTAAATCATGCATCAGCATGATATGTCTCCTTTAACAGCGGAAATGGAAGCCAAAACAAGTCAAATCATTATCAGGTAAAGGTAACAATGAGGGAAAACTGTGATTTTATACATTTTTAAAAAGTGAAATTAATTTTAGATTTAATTGACTTTTCTTTGAATGAAAGTTGCCAACCTATGCGGTTTAGAATCAATCACTATTTGTGTATTTGGGCAGTTTCCCTAAATGGTGTTAAAATGTTGACAGCGCTTTTTAAATTTAGTTTTAGTTAGTGTTTTGTCTAAAACATACTTTAGTTTTATCCATAATTAAGTGTCTATCTTTTTAAATTTAAGTCTAATTTCAGTTGATGAAGGTTCACGACATTTTAGTAATTAAAATATAAAGTGTACAGTTTAAGGCATTTCTATGTTTCCTTGAATTTCTGAAATCATGTTTCACACTTTGATAAAATGAAACATCTAATAACCCTTCATTGAATGCGTAAAGTTTTAATGGATAAATGAACAAAAACAAATTTTCCTTTTGTATGAAATGCAGTCACCTTTATTTATGCTACCTAGCAAGGCATCTCAGTTATAATACCAGAACTGACAACAAACAGTGAACCTGCTCTACATGAATATATCAATTCATAAAGAGAGCAGCTCTGATTGGATCACTCTATGACTTATCCCACCACCACCAAGCTGAGGCAGCTGTGATTGGATGTCCCTCTGAACTCATCCAACCTTTCCACACAACCACAGTAGCTGTGATTGGATATATTCCTAACTTGTCTCTGTTTTCTACATGACCAAATTAGGTCTGATTGGATTAAGTTTCTTCAAACATTTAGTCTAGTTTATATTTTTTGTTGATGGAAATGTCAGTTAATTTAGTTTTTGTCCATGTGCACTTGTTTTTATTAGTGACTATCTAGTTTATGTCAGGAGAAAAAGGTTGTTGAGGAAAACAAAAATAATTAGTCAACAAAATTAACACTGTCGCCAAAATTTGTAAAATTAAAGAAATCCATCCACTTTCCCAAATGTTGCCTTATTTTTGCTTTTTAGTTGATAATACATAAATGTGATCCAGAGCAAATGTAAATCCATTGAAAAAGTTGTTTTAAAGATTACGCATGATTTCCTGACACCCTTGTTACTGCACATGCTCAAAAGGTTCAGAGCAGCATCTGGATCTGCTCACTCCTCAAACATTTCTAATTTATATTTTACATTTTAAAAATCAATCAAGTTTACCGAGTGCAGCCCAGTGACTACCAAGCAGAAATGAAAGAGAGTACAATAAAAATTAGGTTAGATAAATAAAACATACCCTTAAATCAAATTTAAAAAATACAACCAAGATAACAAAAACAAGAAAAGCACATAAAACACATGAAAAATAAGCCTGTGAATCAGACCACAGTGTCCCCTGACACCCTCCTGTCTTTCAGCAGGTAACATCAAGAACACAGAGCAGTTTGAAGTGCAGGAACAGCCTGTGTGATAATTATGGTACTCAACGTTTTTATTGGTTCAAATAAGAAAAAAGTAATAAACATGAGGTCTCAACCTTAGATCCTGATTATCAAAAACTCCCCCCTGCTCTCCCAGGTCAAGAAATAAACATGGTTTGGATGTGATTTGTTTAGTTCAGCACAAAGTTTGGATGCGATAAGGATAAAAGTGGAAATCTCCTTTAAGCAGGAGCTCAAATGATTGAAAGAACAGAGAGACACATTAAAAGACCGGAGTCGTAATATGAGTCTCCCTTCAGAGAGCCGTGGCGCCCATCATTAACTTCCATGTGGTCGATCTTTAACGAGGATATAACAGCTTAACTGCCTGTGAAGCTTCTCCTTATTAAATCTTTTTGTTTTAAACACTTCAATAAGAAGCTCTGTTACCTGACAGGAGGCAGAGCAGGAAAGTAAACCTGTTAAAATAATAAAAATAAGGTAAAGAAACACACTTTACTTCATATTAACAGATTACATGACAGACACAGACGTCCATTCAGGCCATTATCACACATGAGCAGTTTTTTTTTTTTTTTAACTCAGCCTTTTCTCTTCGTATGGAAATTCTCCAGTTCATAAACATCCCCTATAAGGGTCCTGACAGAGTCACACTTTAGAGATGAAGACAAAAACGGTCAAATGAAGATTAATATTTGCTCTGTGGAAGAGTTGTGTGCTCTGAATCACACTCGGTGATTTACCTCCACGCTGCACTGCATCCATTTATATCTGTCGCACCTCCTGTTCTCGAGTTTTGGTCCTTAAAACCTTTAAAGTGGCCTGGATGTAACATCACATCAACATTTACCTCCTTGCACCACTGCTGCTGCTCTGAGGCCCCAAACTTCACCACCAGAGCCTGAAGGGTCCTCCTGAGACTCATAAAGACACCACCCACCCTGTCTGAAGGTTTGTGAAGGCCTCGGGCTGCAGCAGGTCAGAAATAGATGTTCCCTGTTACTTCAGCTTCATTCTGCATTCAAAGTGAATAAACGTGTCAATAATCAGCTACCTGTAAGTGTGACTGAGACAATGAACGCTAACAAACTTTCTACCTGAAGATAGAGGAGGTGAGAGAACAACAAACTCCTGCGGTGTGAGGACAACAGGAGGAGGCACCTCCATCACATACATGACGGTTTTACTTGTTTCCTCATCCTGCACTGATGTTGGTTATTCACTGCAGTCTGAACAGGGTCAGTTTGAAGAGGTCTTAAACACATAAATCCTTTATCACAGCAGATCGACAGACCCCCTGTTTCACACCAAGGCCCGCTCTAATGAAGACGACCATCGCTGCCAGGTCGGATCACTATAAGCTACTACTTTTTTTTCTTTTCAGAATCACCCGTAAACTAGCAGTTGCAGTTAATTTTTGGGGGGCTTGCTCCAAAAGTGCCGTCACTTACTTGTGCCCGCTCTGCTCCCAACCCAGGCCTTATACATGAGGGGCCAGTTAAGACCACCCTGCCTGCTGCCATGATTTTTTGACTACTTTGCCATTTCTGAGTGAGCGTGTCATCCTTGATATGCAAGGCAAGCAGAGCAAAGTGGAAAGGATTAGTAAGAGTGGGGGTAAGGGAAGTGATCAGCAAAGTGATTCCTGGAGGGAGTTGTTATAGATTCTCTACTGAAACTGGTTTTCTTTTTCCATCCCTAATGTGAAGTGACCTTACTGTTTAGATGTGCACATAATGTCCTTCAGTTTTTATGGATGAATGAAATTCTTGATGTGATATTATGCACAGAATAAAAAGGTAACGTCCATGGTGATGGGGCAGACTTTGATCTATTTGCTGGAGAAAGTTTGGGGAATATTCTTCTAAAAGTTCATCTATAAATAATGAACATTTATAAGCTGAGCAAACTAATAATTTGGATATTTTTGCAGATGATATTGTTCAAAGTTAAAATACTACAGAACTGTTTTGACAAAGTATGGAATCATTGGTACTGCGTATTTGTGCTAATAATGTAATTTCTTTGTATTCAAAGGCATGCCCACACTTCTGCAATGAGTTATTGCTTATTGACCTTCAGGTGGCATTCCTTCTGTGAGGAATAAAACTCAATAAATGAAGCTACAAGCACCTGAAACACAGAGGAGGAGCCTGGAGGATTTCTGAGAGCTCTCAGGCCTTAAAAAAAGATGACAGGGAAATAGGATTCAATTTTCACGTAGACACAGAGAAAGAGGATGTTCAATCAGTCTGAGAGGGAGCGAGAGGACGAAGCAGGGTTAGAGGAAAAGAAATGAAGCACCTTAAATGTAAAATGTAGGAATGTCAGCGGGGGAGAAGTCAGAGGGTGAAGAACCAGCCAATTATCCGGAGAAGTCCCGACTCGGGCCCCCCGTCCCCATTACGGGACATAATAGGAGTGTGTTAAGGAGCAGACTACAGAGGAGAGTGTGTGTGAGCTCAGGTGTGACCTCTGGATAAAGAGAGGTGTGAGGCTCCGCTAACGAGACAACAACAGCCTCCGCTAACCAGCAGATCACAGACGTGTGGGGGGGTCATTATGACTGCGCCGTCCCGGACGCCGCTGCCCCTCCCTCCTCTCATTACGCTCCCCTTTATAACCTCTTGTCTCCCTCCGGGGAGGTGGAGGAGGGAGGGGGAGAAAAAGGCAAGCAGATGGAGGAAGTGTGGATGTGCATTTTAAGTGAGAAAAAAATAAAGTTTATTTTAGGGCCGAGGCTTCCTGCGACCATCGATCAGCGTCTGAGGACACGGGGATATTTACTGCAGCGTCTGCACACGCATAAACACTTACAGGAACAGAGAGCATGCTGGGAAATTAGAAATAAACACCTTTTCATGGTTCTTTTCTGGAAAGACTCCAGGTGAACATGAAGATTTCTGATGCTGGGATTCCCTTCGACCCTCCAGGGCTTGAAAGTCTGAGTCATTTGGTTTTAGCTGAGTTTAAATTCCAAATCAAACTTTCATGCTGAAGAGGGTCGGCTCCAGATAACCTCACTGACCTCCTGACCCTCTACCAGCCCCGCGTGTGCTCTGAGGTCATCCTGAAGGTCATTGTTAACTCCTTCTCTGGCCTGACAGGACTGTGGACTGACCTTCACGAGGAGGTCAGGGAAGCTAACACGCTGACTTGTTTCAAATCACTCTTAAACCAGATTTTTAGACTTTCTTCTAACTGATTTTAATTTCCTTTGTAGCTTGTTTTTAAAATATCCTTTACAAATAAAATGGTTTTAATGTAAGTTTAACACCATAAATATGTGACAGATAGTTTGGTGTAGCCCTGATTTTCCATGGTCTGCCCTCCTGGCACCGTGAGGTGCAGCAGCCACACGAGTGACAAATAAAAACCACACAAGAACCACAGTTTCATGACTTTAAGGTTAAAGTCTATGAGATAACAGGACGAACAGCATGTAACCAACACTAACGCTGATTTCCTGTCTGCATCGATGTTATCTCTGCTGTGTTTGAAATTCTGGAAACTCTGAGTCCTGTTCTCCTGCGTGGGTTGCAGCAGCTCATATTGAAAACAGACACGCTGTGTGTTTTGGCAAAGCTGCGCTGCTGGTACGCTGTAATAATGGGAACTAAGAATTTTTGTTATCAAATCAGATTTTTAATAACCAAAACAAAGTGTTTTTGCTCTGTTATAATATTTTTCAAAGTATTTAATCATCATTATTAGTTTTTTAGAAAGCTGGTCTCAGTTCTTAACTTAAGTTTGCATATTTGAACAGTAGGTTAGAGGTCGGGCGAGATCTCTGGCTCACCAGTCTGAGCTAATCGGACGATTTTATTAAAGATCGATGGTATTTTTTTAGCTCTGACCTCTGACCAGTATCCCTCCACATCTGGAAGATGGTGTTCCCGTTTTCCTCGGCTGTCCTGAAGAGTCAGATATATTTACAGCTACGTCCAAAGCACAAGTGGAGGAGCAGCTGGTTTGACAGTGAGATCACCTCAGGTCTTACTTTTTCATTAATCACAGCAGAGAGTGGGAAGTCTGCACAGTCAAGATACAGAGACCAACATAAGAAGATGTGGTCATCCCTTCAAATTAAAACTTCCTGAGGATCTCTGATATCCCCCCCTCCACCCCCACCAACCTTCAAGTATTTTCAGTATAGTCTGTGTTTTGTTAAATATTTTGAAACAAGCTCGGCAACATTTGATGTGGTGAAGCTGCAAAGGCTGAAATGAGGCTAGAATGAGAACTTCAGGGAAATCAGAGGGTAAGTAAAGATTTTACAGTCTTTAATATTTAATCCACAACTTACCATAATTTTCCAATTTTAACATGCACTCAACACGCAACCCAAATTTTCATGATTCTGCCTAAAAAACGCTCTTCAGGAAAATCACATACACCCAAATTTTGCCCAAACCGTCCTCTCTCAGAAACTCAAAAACGATGTTTATTCAAAGTTTTAATCAATGAAATGTCAGTATTTTCACAATAAATACATGATTTTCTCCCTCAAACAGATGTGGAAACACGCATCCGCAACTTCTTGATTTCTGCCCAAACATGCTCTGTCGTAGCGTACCAGCCAATCAGCAAACAGCTATCAACATGCAATGTCTTTGACCAATCACAGTGCAGCTATTTTGCATCGCCTTGCTTACAAGATGCCAGCACTCTTCTGCCAGTGAGGGGTAACACTTGAGAATTAAACGATGATCACACAAGTTAATCTAATCAAGACCCAAAATATCAGATTAAAACAGGTTAGCCGTTAGTTTGATAAGAATTACGCAAGTTTGGCAAGAATGTTTTGCAGAGAGAGAGAATATTTTGACTTTTTGCAATAGATGTGTTGTAATTGTGATGCTGGCAGGACAAAATATTTTAGTTTTTTTGCTTGTATTTGTGTATAATAAGCAACCCAAAATTTAGAGCTACAGTTTGTGTTATTATTGAGAAATTACTGTTTATTTGGACATTTAATTCAGAATATAGAAAACTCTTTGTGTACAATATTCAATTTTCTGATTCTTTCCTTTTTCTACTCCATCATGTTATTGCCAAAGTTGGACTTGTTCATCCAAAGCTGTATTTTCATGTTCTTAAAAATAGAGATCTCCTCTGGACTTAAATATTGAAATAAGTTTCCAGAATGTCCTGGCCGTGAACAAAATTTCTGCTGAAAACTCTGCGTATTTGCATGGTCTCATGGTAAAATACAGCACTCTGAGTGTGAGGCAGGAGAACATCTCTGAGGCTCTAGGTCAAACATTCACACAGTTATTCATCTGAAGCCTGTTTTTAACCGTCAGCGGCAGACTGCAGGTCCAAACCCTCACAGCTGATATTCAAACACATGAATCTTTCACCAGGACTGGCCCACCTGGCCCACTTCGCCCAAACAGCCTCTCCGTCACCCACCCACGCACCGGCCGCTCGCCTGAGAGCACGCCCTCCAACGTGTCCGCTCACATTTCATCCCCGGGGCCGCTGGAGCATCACTGAGTGTTTGTGCGAGCCACGAGGGGGATGTTACACGCATGTCCTCGGAGACACTCTCTACTACTGCGGGGAGCACTTTAAATCATACAGAGCACTTCAGCCGTGCAGAAACACCAGGATGTTCCTGCAGCTCCACGGCCTCCATCAGAGGGTTCATTAGCTGTGGTGGAGGCCCCGGCTCATTTCTGTAAGAGCAAAACAACATTCTGAGGCTTGTCTGCTTGTTTGTATTTGTTTGTCTGTCCATCAAATTGTAGGACTGTTCATCTGTGACAAGGTAACTCGATTCTTTAGCAGATTTGAAGGAAATTGTCACTGAATGTCAGTCATGGTGAAGAAGACCCAAGAAGGTTTTGGTGGTGATTTATTAATGTTAGCATAAATCACTTTTTAATTATTATAATTATTACTATTTACTTGTTACAAATGAATAGTAATACAAGGGACACGAGAACTAAACTGAAACCAACAAACAACTAGACCGTGTCCTCCAAACCAGAATCAAGAGCCCACCACAGCTAAATATCCACAGAGCAGAAAGTACGTAATGCTAAAACAAAAACATGTCAGTCCTTCAATTGTTTTTTTTGTAATCTTCAGTGTTTTCTTATTTATCAAAAAAGGCACAATGATAAAAAAAAAAGTAGACTTAACAACAACAACCAGGTAATAACGAACAGAAAATCATCTCGTGATCACAATACAAAATATCTTATTGCAAATCACCAGGTATTTGGATTAATGCAGTGATTTTCCACAGTCACTTACAGTAATGAGTTTTTTGTGCATCAGGTAAATATTTGTAAGATTAGAGTTTTTATGATCACAATAAAAAACTGTTATTCTGCAGAAGTTCATTTAAATCACAGTAAAGAAGCAGAAAAAAAACATCATTAGTTAAAGCTATATTTGCTTGGATGCATAACTTGGATCTCCAAAATTACCATTTTCAGGAACTGAACTGAACTGAAAAATCAGATTTCTAAATGAATAGTTAAAGGTGCTATGAGGAGAATCTATTACCAGCGAAATAAAGACTCTGCTACCCATGAACACCCGCGCCGACTGTTGTAATGCTGCGTTCCAGTAACCTCAGAACTGGGAATGACATCATCTCCCACTTATCGGCGTTCCAGTTGA
>JAZDUH010000506.1:952500-982481 GCA_036419115.1 Scarus forsteni
TCGGGCATCAGTTACTCCAGCACCACATCACGGCACGGAGCGCCCAATGAGACAGCTGGACCAGATCCCGCCCCCCACCCCTCCCCCTCAGCCACTGAGCGCCTCTCTCAGCGACACAGTAACACCTCCTGCATTATTGAAGACACTTTCCTAAAAGGCTGCCGAGCATCTTTTTGAGGACCATGTCAGACCTGAGCAGAGGGGCCCATGGTCACTGAAGATCACGTATTTCCTCACAAACTAAAGCCAGAAACACCGACTTCTGTCAGAGAGGAAACTCAAGGGCTCAAACAAAGAAGGAGAGCAAAACAAGAATCAGCAGAGACTGGAAAGAATGAGGCAAAAGTTTTATCAAACCAAGAGAATCAAACATCAACGTAGGGGTGGGCGATATGGCAAAAATATATCACGATTTTTCAAAAATAAAATCACGATCACGATTTTATCACAACTCTTTTTTACTTTGATTTTTCGAGACTAATTTGCATGTTTGACCATTTTTTCCCTACGTTTAACATATAAAACATGTAAAACCCGAAAAGAAAAAAAAAAGACAATTAAAGCCAAAGAAACTTTCTGAACAGGTTTTAATTTAAATAGTACAGTTTTTATAAAAAATTTGCAATAAATGTAAAGATAAAAGGTAATGAACAACAATATCAACATTATCTCTTAAAGTGCAACAATATAAAACAAATGTTAACAAACTGCAATGTCTATAATCTGAGTGAATTTTACAGCTGCTTTAGAACAGATTTTTGTTCAGACATCTTCAAGCTTTTGTCTCCTTTTCTCTTTCCGCCATGGCTTCACGCTACATAACCAAACAGGAGATCCTACCAAGCACTGCGCTTAATGTGCTACGATTGGTTAGTCGGGTGTGCGTCAAAGTCTGTGCGCCCACACAGACGATCTGACGATCTTTCTGCTTTATGAGATCATCACCACGTTATAATATTTAACGATTTAATATCATCATATCCCACACCCCTACATCAACGGGACACAAACATGTGAGACACCAGCTCCGCCTGCAACAACATCGCTGTATCAGAGCCTGACCTCTGCTGAGATCATTAGTAAGCTAAGCTAATGCTAATGGTGGTGGTGGGGGGGTGGGCAGGGTACACCTTGAAGTGATCGGCAGCCAACCACAGGGCCACCAACAGAGCTCAGAAAATCAGGGTCATTCAGAGGTGTGAGAGGAAACTGGAGTGCTCAGAGAAACCCATCCAGGCACAGGGAGAGCATTTACACACACAGGAAGACACCGGGGTTGATTCAGCAACATTCTTGCTTTAAGACTTGAGTTTAGAGTGGCACCAGCAGCCTTAAGCTGCCTGTTCTCCTGGCCCCACCAATACACCGACCAGAGTGACATCATACCATTGTTTCATCAGCAATTTAAGCCCATTGGCTCTGGGCAACAATCCCAGTGCAGAGGGATGGGAGCCCTAACAGAGCATCTCAGTGACAGAGAGAATGGAGGTGTTAAAATACCATTGAGGTGAATAAGTAAGAAGAGTTTGACCTGCATAAAGATACATACACAAACAAGGCAGCTACAACACACCCACCGCCCAAATTAACCAACACAGACATCCCTAAGCAACACACATGACCCAAACATAAAGGGACCACCAGTGCATCATGAAAACCCAGGACACTAAAAAATCCAGCATAGAAGCTCCAACCAAGAAGACCAACCATGAGGAGAGAGAAACAACAAGAAATAAAACAATGAAACTGAGGTTAAAAAGTGATCAAATCTGATCCACACTGTGCTGACTGTAAATGTTAGAAATAATCACACCCAGCACGCAGGGCTGCACTGTTTCAACACCAGTGGGCTGAAGGGCACAACAGGAGCATGCGAGCAGGAGAAAATGCAGGGAGTGAAAACATCCAACTGAAGCAGCTGCTCCTGGGTGACCTGATGATGGCCACAGTAACGAAGACCAAAAATTAGAGCTTGGTATTTCAGCTAAAGGATGACACACAGTAGAGGTCCCTACATCTTAATAAATATGAAATTTAATTACAATCAGTTTGACTTATACAGTGATTCTGATCTATGGGGTAAAAAGTTCTACTCATTAATCCCTTGTAAATCAAAAATAGAAAAACAGGCGCTGAAAAACAATTAAAATTAAAAATGTCATCATCTATCAAATATCATCTGTGTGTAATGCAAAGACCAGAACATATCTGCTGCAGCATACTTAAATTATAAACATATTTCGACTTGTATTTCATTGTAAAAAAACCTCCTCCTGTCCAGGGATACGTCTACAGGTGGATGTTCAGCTCTAAAACCATAGCTGTCATATCATGGCGACCAAAATAGCCACCGTTTAGCCATTTTTGTTCCTCACTTTTCGAAACTTCGTTGACAACCTGCTTGGCACTGTTGAACAAAGACTTAAGCAGCACCTCTGTCTGCAGTGTTAATTAACCAGACACCACATGTAGCCTACCCATCAGCATATCTCACTAGTCAGACTGGGAAACAGCCCACATGATTGGACCACCCTTCTGTCAATCACATTCATTGTGAACCAATCAGACAATGCAGTAGGCGGGCACTACTGCCGCAGAGTACAAAACAAGGATCAATTGGTACATTGAACTCTTGTTAAAACATGCTTAAATATCCTCTCAGTGTTTGTTTTTCAGATCTGATCAAACTGCTACTGAAGCTGTTAGCATCTACGCTTATCTCTAATTTATTTCATTAAGACAAAGAATGAGGGGGATCCAGCTGCACTGCAAGGTTTTGGGTTAATAGGAATTAGGGATGAAACAATTCCTCGGATAATCCGGGTAATTCAATTACTGAAAAACCTTGAGACAAATTCTGTGCGGCACATGTTAATTTAAAACAGGATCACTATACAGCGCATGCTGTTTGGCAGGGGCGATCACTTCTGCTGCTTCCACTGCAGCGCCGCTGTAACGCAGACGAGAGGCGTGGATCGTAAAATCATGCAGGATGAGAGGGACATAAAGAAGAGTCCACGGAGCAAACAGCAGAAGGTTCAAATCCAAAGTTAGTATCATCACACCAATGAGTGTCAGAGTACTGGATAAATAGGAATGTCAAATCCATCACATCATTGATTTTATGTTGAGAAATTTGCACAAAAACATCCATTAGGACCAGACTGTGCATGCAGCAAAGGAGGTGTTTCAAATGAATGAAACTTGTTTCTTTGGTGTTTGTATTAAAAGTCCAAAAACTTAATGATCACACACATTTTAGGCTGAGAGAGGAATACCAAACAGCATAAATTCTTAGACCTTGTTCAAAGACTCACTTTTAATTATTTTTTTGCTTCATTAAAGAATTTTTGTCTTAAATATACAACATGCTGTAAATTTTTGCTCATTGAATTTCTCTCATCTTGTTTCAGTGCCTTAATCTAACATTCCTGCTGCTGTACTGAAAATAACAGCAACTAAAACAAGCAAATTTCCTCTGAGGGATGAATAAAGAATTTCTGATTCTGATCTGAGAAAAGAACAAGTGTTTGTGAGCAGCCAGCTCCAGCCACTTTTCTAAATATGCCAATGTTATTTTGCAATTCATCAAAGGGCATTTGTTTTTTGCAGTTATTTCTGATAATTCAAGAAGAAAAAAACAATTTGTGGGTGTTTATGAGATTTTTCATGCTAGGAATCAAACAGCATTGAATAAAATTATTTTCTTTCCATAAATTAAAACAGACCTTACTTAAAAAGATGAAAAACAGCCTCTTTAATGTGATTCCTCCTTTCACGAAAATTAGACTGAAACATGATGGAGGAAGCAGCACGTATGATCGATGAAGTGCAAAGCTCCAGCAGGGGGCGCCTCAGTAATTATGTCGAGTTTTGCAGCAATTCAAGGACATTTAGCATCGACATGGTTGCACCAAAGACAGTCAGACAAAGATCCTCCAAGAGCTCAGAGAGAAAAGCAAACCTGTCTCACACTCAGCCCAGTCCCCTACAGGGCTGCAGGAAACTAATGCCAACATGCCACAACCACGTCCCATCCATCCGCCACAGCACGCCACGCCATGCCACGCCACACCACGCCATAACAAGCATCCAAAAGGAACACTTACAGTGTCTGCAGTGTCCAAACGTCCCCTTGCCAGTGTCCGCTCCACAGCTTGTAGTGACCACTAATGAAGAATGAAGCTCTTAAGATGCACTGCTGCTTCACGGGAATCTGATGAGCGAGCACGCCGGTCTCTGAGGGATCGCCGTCCATCAGCTGTTTGAAAAAAACATCAGACGGAGGTTTTCCTGCTGTGACTGAACTAATGAGCGATGGGCCTCCTGGGGCCTCAGTCAGCATCACCAGGGGTTCGTGTGCACATGCTCCGGTGCCAAAGTGTCTATCATGGTCTCCAGGTGTCAGTCAGGAGGGGGTGGGGCTAAGACCAGATTCAGGTGGGTCACCGCCCAGGTCCTGCTGCTCCAAGTCATTTAAAGTCTGGCGAAATTGAACCCATTCATGCACCTTGACTGTATGTTTGATTGAATATGACCAAAGCGTTTTAACTCTCCAACCTGAAAAAGCCTCAGGATGACCCCGTACTTGATTTGACCTCAGCAGGGAATGGCGGCCTCATACTGAACCCTCGTGACGACTTTAGATTATTCAGTGTCAACTCTTCAAATATCATGGACTGACTTCCGAGCTGGAGTCAAAATGTTTGCTGTAAAGTGTTGTGCTGCAGAGTTTCTCCTCGTCTTCACTCCCACGTTGATGACACCATCAGCACGACAAATTAAACAACGGAAAGGAGCATGGAGGCCATGGACATGGTGATAAATGTATTTTTTACTTTGTACTTTAGTCCCTCTTTAAAAATGTACAACCTTGGTGCTGATGATACAAAGGTGGATGGGATTTGTTGCTGAGTCAGCAAAGAGTCACATTAGCTACAGATGAATGGTGATCCATCTGTATTATGATATTCAGATCAGATATTATGCTGTAGGTGCCTTTTGCCAACATCATCCCGTAACTTAGTGGGCTGACCCGGGTGTGATATTCCCACTGGAGCCGATCGGAGGCAGTAAAAACACGTTCTGCTTGCAGGGTCAGTCGACCCAGGAGCTGACAGGTGTCAACTGTTGTTGGTATTTAGGGGTATCAGAGTGCTGTTCTGGTTAGGGATGGGTACCGAATTCAGAACTTTAAGAGGTACCGACCGAATTGTGTTGGTACTGCCAAGTACCGATTAATGTTAAATAAAACGGTGCCATGTTTCAGTACCTAAATGCATCCTTGTGACTGTGAAGGAGTGGAAGAAGTGGGCATACTATTGGGTAGAGAAGGTGAATATCCATACTAGACTAGAATGCAGCACAGCAAGATCGTAATGACGTCAGCAGCCAGGGGTTCAGTCAACAAAGCAAGCATGGCTGATAGAAAGTGCTCGGAAGTATGGCTCCACTTCATTAAAAGTCATGCAGATTACGCTCGCTACAATATTTGTGATGCTAAGTGTAAGGCCGGCGGCAGAAATATTTCAAATCTGAGGAAGCACCTGTTGACGCTCAAAATTTTCCTTAAAGCTGAAGAGTGGACAATTTTTGATAGACTCAGATCTACGACCACAAAGGATTAATTCGACAGTGTTGGCACGCCTGTGTCCAATGGTGACTTGTCGTCTGCAGCCAGAAACACAGGAAGAGAAATGGCTTTAACATTTGGTGATGGCAGCAAATGCGACAAGGAGAATACCTGGTCCAGGTAAATAAGCCTCGCGTTTAAGATGGTATTAGCTTGGCTTAGCTTTTAATCTGCATCAGTTATCATTATCAGGTCAGTTCCTCGTACTTTGTAATGTTAATGTAAATGCTTGTTTTTATTTACAGCTCCGTCAGACCCATTGTTAAACTGCCCTTAAGTTAAAGTGAGGGCTGCAGTTAATTTATTAAGTTGTGGTTCATTTTAGTTACTGTTTTCATGTTGAAGAAATTTTTGGAACTACATTTTTACAATACAATTGAATTACAGTTGAATTTTGTTTTGATAAATATCTGTTAAATTTTATATATTGAAAAAATAATTTAAATTGAAAAATGTTGAGATGTTAATATTAAACAAATTAATATTCATTACCACACAAAAAACACACAAAAGTACCGAAAATTGGTACCGTTGAGTACAGATACCGATGCCCACCATATTGGGTCAAATGTGAAAGGTACCCATCCCTAGTTCTGGTAGAAGTGGGCGTGTCCTGTGGCACCCCGCCTCAAAGAGGTGATCTCAGGTTGCTTCCAGTCAGTCTCTGGGGCCTGTTGTTTTGACCCAGGAACCAACACAAACACAGCGTTGAGTTAACTCATCACACCGCTGTAGTATCAGCAGTAATGACGATACTGCGTTACAGTGACCAGGTGAGCAGGCTGATACACTCTGAACTTTGACCCCATCCTCCATCACATCCTCCGGCCTCAGTAACTCGTCAGCTCTAATAGCTGCCTGGCAGTATGCGCTTGCTCTGGTTTCCCCCTTTGCCCCTGATAAAGTTACAATAAAAACAGAAATACATCACCAGAGCTGACACAGCCCTAAACGCTGTGTCAGCAGTTTGTAAAACATGCCTTTAATGAAGCAGCAAAAAAACAGTAGGAGCTGAGCGAGAGGCTGCAGCTCCCACTCCAGATTTTAAAGCACTTACAAAGATCTGTGAAGACCTGAAGTGAGCCGTCTGCAGCTGTGGGATCAAACCTCCGCTCTGATTCTGTTTTAGTGAAGAACAATTATTCCCGGAGCTCACTGAGAGCAATACGGATCTGATCCAGACCCTGCTGTCCTAATGATGCAGAGAGAAGGTCAGTTCAGTGAGTAAATGAACAATAAAGATGTGGTTAAGCTTTTTAATAATACATTTTCAATTAATTTCAATATTAAAAAGTGGTCCAAAGGTTTCACCATTATGAGATCATCTTAATTAATGGCTTTGTTGTATAATAAAGACACCTGATTAGGAGCTCACTGTTATTAAAAGGAAAAGAAAAAGTAAATTAAGTCACTGCCCACATGATACACTTCTACTAATCAGCCAATCACAAAGCAGTAACTCAATGCATTCAGGAATGTGGACACAGTAAAGAAGACCTGCAGCTCAAACAAATCATCAGGATGGAGGAGAAAGGTGATTAAGAGACTGAATGTGGCATGTTGCTGGTGCCAGAAACTGCTGATCTGCTCCGAGTAGAGCTGCAACTATCGATTCTTTTTGTCATCGAGTACTCTATCAAGTATTCTGACACTTAACCGAGTAATCGGATAAAAGCTACATAGCAGTTTTTTACACAGAGTCACTTCATCTTAATTGAAAATCATCAGTAACATTCAAAACAGAAAATAAGCCTGGTCTCTTAAATTAACAGCTTATTTTTGTTTTTTAAACATTTTGAGCATAGGCGGGATCTCAAAATCATAATACATATTTTTGTGTTGGTAAAAAGTAGCTGGCGACAAGAGTTGTAGATTATTTGAAGCAACCAGGTCATGTCTTTTAGACTGAGACACTGGTCTGAACGTTTTAAATGTATTTTTGGCAATGTTTCAAATGTATTTTTGGTTCTTTGTGCATCAC
This sequence comes from Scarus forsteni, assembly GCA_036419115.1. Classification (NCBI taxonomy): domain Eukaryota; kingdom Metazoa; phylum Chordata; class Actinopteri; order Labriformes; family Labridae; genus Scarus; species Scarus forsteni. The sequence continues at coordinate 960,114 of JAZDUH010000506.1, forward strand.
AGTACTTTTAAATTAGTCCAGTTGTACCAGAGAGAAGGCTGACATCTCTACAGCTCAGACATGTATAACTCACACATACAGTAGAGACGTAAATGGATGAACAGGCCCTTTAGTTACAATAACTGTCTCTGCAGTGAGCACTAAACCAGTAACAACTAATCTAATGGTGCTGATATTTACCTCTGTACAATGGTGTAAATATTTAGAACTTCTAGATTTGTGTGTTAACATTGTTCTTGCAGTTTGCATTTTTTCGTTCATATCTTGCTTTTTAGTGTTTTTTTTACATTTGGTTAGTCTTATTTTGTTTTTATTCATGATTATCTCTTTTTGCTTTATTGACTTTGCTGCTGTAATAAAGCTATTTACCATCGCGAAGATATTATTTAGCTTGTATTTTACCAGGCCCAAATAATATCATACAGAGACACTAAGATAATTCATTAGCAAATGTATATTTTTTTATTTTATAAAAGGATGCCTGTACTGATCCAGCCTTCACACAAAGCCACAATCAAAGTACGTTACTAGACTTAATCTCAATAATTGATCAACTGCTGCTGGTGTATTGTGAGTGCTTTGTTGTTGTGTTTGCTATGTGGACTTGACGCACAGACCGATATTTACTGCTAAGGTGCTGCATCATTGACAACGTGCTAATATGCTAACCTAACTCAGTTTTTTTTTTCATTTCAACTTGTATTGATCCCACACTTGGGATCATTTCTGCTGTTTGTTCTGCAGACTCTTCTTTCTGTCCCTCTCTTTTCTCTTCCTGCATCATTTCACAATCTGCGGCACACATACGTGCTGCAATCTATGTACCACACATCTACGCACCGCAGAAATGACCACCCTTGCCAAACACTGTGTGCTGTATAGTGAATCCCCAAGGCACATAATTTGCCCAAGGTTTTTTTGTAATCAAATCACCTGGACTATCCGAGAAGTTGTTTCAGCTGTTGCTGAGAGTAACTCACACAACTGTCTCTGGGAATTACAGAGAATGGTCTGAAAAAAAAAAAAATCCAGTAAGTGGCCATTGTTTAGTCCAGATATGATAGGAAGACAACAGGAACAGGGTCTGCAGAAGACCATTTCTGAACACTCAACACAGACGGCCTTAAAGCAGATGGACTACAGCAGCTGAAGACCACACCATCAGGTGCCGCTCCTGTCAGCTACTGTTGCCGACCATGTCCATCCCTTTATGACCACAGTGGACCATCTTCTGGTGGAGACTTCAGCAGCTCCGTGTCTCACAGCTCAGATCAGCTCACATTGGTTTCTTCACTCCAGTGGTCTCCACAGTCACCAGATCTCAATCTAATAGTTTGGGATGTGGAGGTTCTCCTCATGGATGCTCAGCAGCTGTGTGATGCTGTGATGGAGACATGGACAACATCTCAGAGGGATGTTTCAACTCCTTGAAGAATGAAGAAAAAGGAGGTCCAATTTGGTAGTAAAGTGTACCTTATAAAGTGGCCAGTGAGTTAGCAGATTTTTGCGATCTCTTACGAGGCAGTTCAGCCCGTCCTTCTCTCTCTTGAATTTCTGATAAAAACGTGACTGATCATCACGTTTCTGTTGGTCAGGAGCTTCTATGATACTGTCACCTGAGCGGGGAGGCGGGGCCTCCAAATGATCCATGTTCCCAGTTAGAGGTTAAAATATTGGTCTTAGATGAAAACACAGCTATCTCCCTCTTTTGGCTGAACACGTGACCAAGGATCAAGTTTCAGTCCCTCAAACCTGGAGCCCTGCTCAGCTTTAGCTTGATGGTAAATGGGGCCTTGTCCTGCCTTTGCCCGGGGCCTCTAAATCACCAAACCCGCCCCTGGTGCTACATCCATTGTCATCAGTCTGATGAGCGACATCCGCGGGACCGCGGACCAGAAGCTGGAAAACAAACTTTACCTGCAGCCGCGCGCGTCTCCGCTCCCGATCCGTCATGTCTAACCGCCGGCGCTGATCCCCCTCTCTCTCTCTCTCTCTCTCACACACACACACACACACACTCTGAATCACTCCAGTTAGACCCCAAACATCCTCGTCCTCCTCTCAGGGACGCTTTTCCCCTCGCACAGCTCCGCGCGTGCAGCTCCAGCCGCAGACAGCGGGAGGATGATGCGCTCGAGGCTCGATCGGCTGAGACGCGCACTCAGCACACCTATGGCTCCTCTCCCCGCCCCTCCAGCCTCCACCTCGCTCCACACCCCATCCTCACACACACGCACACGCACGCACTTCAGGGACGCGGAGGACCTCCTCCACTTGAACCTCTTGTTGCGGAGTTGACTGAGGCGCCTGATCGCGTTAAATAATCTGATAAATGTGAGCTTTAATGGTGTATGAGGAGGGGGCATCCGGGTACGTGGGGGGTCGGGATATATCTGAGCCTCTGAGGAAAAGTCCGCGCAGACCAAACTCAGGTGTTTGGAGGGGATTGTGTATGTGAGGTATCGCCACATCGATAGTTCTTCATAATTCATCTTTGAATATTTCATGGTGAAAACACTGACAGTGAAACTGGGAGGAGCAAAGCAGCGCGAACTTCAGGGTTACGATCTAATTTTATCAAACAGTGACAGAGGAGCTGATATATGATGCCGATGTAATCCGATACTGAGCAGAAGATTATAGATTTTACATCTTAAATTAATTATAAAATCCCACAAAAATGTGCAGCGTTGCTCCAAAAGCCGGATTGTGCGCACAAAATATAAAAAAAATGTGTTCTTTGGGATCGTTTATCTCCCCTTGCGAGATTCATCTGGCAGCTGAGCCTCTGATAAAGAGAGAAAGAGTCGAAATAAAATGATCACCGCAGCAGGAGGCAATCAGTCAGTAAAGAGGCTGATGGGGGAGTGAATACAGGAACAAGACAGAAGGAGAAAATCATTTCAGCTCCGTCCTTACACTTCCATTGAAATCACAAGTCAAATCAGAGCGCGTGTAATCACACCTGTGTGTGTGCGTGTGTGTGTGTGTGTGGGGGGGGGGGGGGGGGGGTGCTCCTCACACCTTAATTGATTGTCTGGAGGAGTGAGAGGCTGTCGGCTACAGGGAGGTCACGACACCTGGCGCACAGGTTAACCTCTGCAGAGCTCAATGTGCCGATAATTACAGGCCGTGACCCCCCCCAACACACACAAACACACACACGCCAGTGCGCGTGGACAAGGATGCCAACGGATGGGAAATAGACTTCAGAGAGAGCGCGCACAAAAGTAGCATTTTGAAGAGTGATCATCTTGGCATGGAAACAGAATGACGCTCTGGAGTTAACGGCAGCAAATGTTACAATAAACGAAGGAAGAAATAATAAACACACGGAAGAATAGTGCGTAAAAAACACATTTTTGCTGCAAAAGTTTCTTTTTACAGTGAAAAGAACAAGGTGTTTGGCTTATTGTTGGCATCTTTGGAAAGAAAAGACACAAAAAAACAAACAAACTGAAGGAAAATGGGGAAAAACAGGCATTGACTCACAAGAAAACGCAGGTAAATGTGAGATTTTTGGGGCAACAATAACTTTAACGTGAATAATGCGCCATAAACGACATGACAGCGAGGAGTAAACACCCAAATCAGAAATGTGCGTCAATGATTTTCAGCAGTGACGTCTCATGTTACAAAGACAAAGAAAACGTGCAGAAAATATGGACATTTAAGTTAAATTCAGCGATGGATTTCTGTTTCTTATGAGGAAGATGCACAAACACTTATGTGGTCAAACTAGTGGTTCCCAACTGGGGGTTAGGGACCCAAAAGAGGGCGATGGGGCCTGGCAGTCATCTGCATGTGCTTTGAGTTTAAAAGTGCTGTTTATGATGAGGAGTAATAACAATAAAAGAAGAAAAAAAGACAATAATGCAGCATGGGATTTCTTTTTTAAATGTTAAAGACAGAGCTGCTGGTTCTCAACTCCTGGATCAGGACCCAGAAGTGGGTCGCAGAGCCTCTCTGTTAGTCTGGGTTTTTGAATAAGAAGAGCTCTGATGACAAAAGGCTTCAGAGAACCTGCTAAAGAGGTGATTTTCTCTTGAGATCAGCTCGCTGTGAGAATTATTTAAGTTTCACAGAGACTCATGAGAGCTTCAACATGCATAAAGCACAAGGTTCTCAATTCATGGCTAGGACCCAAAAGTGGGTCGTTCATCTGGAAAATGCTTGTTTTGTTTGTGAGGAAATAAAGTTCTAATGGTGGACATGAAAATGAACTAAAACTTAAAATAAAAAAACACAAATAAACATAAATTACAGACAGAGAAAGATGAAATGAGAACATGAACAACTTAAAAGGCCTCATTGTGACAGAAATGATGGATATCTTTGAATAGTTTTTTGTTTTCATGCAGAAAATCTCCTGCAAGGCAGAGACGGTCGAGTGTTTCAATGTGAGCAAAGTCAGAGGTTCTCATCTGGCGGGTCAGGGCCCAGAAGTGGGCCTTGACCAACTGTTGGCTTTGACATAATAAAAGTATTAATGGTACAAAGAATAATGAAATGAAAAAGGAAACAGGAACAGACAGAAGAAAGAATTCATGAGGAAGATGAAGAGAGGCTCTGAGCAGGTCGGCTGACTCTGCTCTCTTTTGGCTGCAGGTTTGATTTATTCACCGAGTCACTGCGGTGAAGTCTGCTCTATTTAGCCGCGCACGGAGCTCTTAATTATCAACCTGTGGGCTGGGACATGAACCAAATGTGGGGCATCGGGGTGTATGTCAGTGGGCCACGGGCGTGTGCTTCAGAGGGTAAAGGAACAAAACACAGATTAAATGGTGCACTAGACCAGAGCCAAGTCAGGAACATATAGGCCTAGATTTATAAATTTATATATTAATACAGTTACTGATTTTTATTTAAATGAAACATGTGCACCAGGCTGACGGTTTTCAACATGTGGATGAGAACCCAAAAGTGGGTCATGCTGCCTCCTTCAGTGGGTCACAGATGTGTGCTTTGAAATATGAAAAAGTCTGTTGAATCACAACTTCAGCTGTGTTTAAAACTACATTTCAAAATATTCAAATGTAAAAGATATTAAGGCACATTTTCAGCGCTGAATATTCTGCATATAGAATCATAAAAACACGAGAACATGGACATGCGATAAAGAAACACAAGAGGTGAAAACATGTCCATTAGTGCAGGAAGCTTTTTAAAGTTCCACCTCTGGTGAAATGAAAAATTTGACAAACATCTTCAGCTCATTCTTTCAATCACACAAATATTTTAATTCAAACTCTCTTCGGGAGAGCAGCAGTGTTGGATGATTCTGGCCGTGAATCTGTACGCTCCGTGATTAAAAACATAAAAGTCATTAGTCTGATCTGATGTTCCTCATAGATGAAGCTCTGCCCTGCCTGAAGACACGGACAGCATGTAACATCTGTGCTGTTTTTATGTCGTTTTAATTTGATTGGCCCTGAAGGAGGAGAGGCAGATCAGAAATACTGCTTAGACATGATAAAGATAACAAGCTCTGCTGCAGAGACTGATTATTTTTTAACATGAAAGCAGCATGCTAGATTTTTAATGTCTTCTGTGACACCAGACTCTCTGTTCACATGAGCAGGATCTATGAGAGCTATAAACCCACAAATCTAAACCGGTGGGTCAGGGCCCAGAAATGGGTCAGAGAGCCTTCTCATTGGGTCATGGTATGATTTGGAGCAAAATGTTGAGGGTCAAGTTTAGATGGTTTGTCAGTCAGAAGAAAAATTAGTAAAAGCAGAAGTTTGATTTTGTGCAGGCTGATGCTCGTATGACAGGATGATCAGGAGGTTTGGTTTCTTAAAACCTGAGATCACATCACTCTCATGACTGTTGTACATCAACTCATACTGTTCATCTCATGTCTAAATTACAGCACATGATATTGATTTGATCGCGTAAAAAAAAGTTTGAATCCCAGTTTGTCCCTCTACTCCGACCCCGAGGGCTTATGATGGTGAGGATTCATTATTAGGGAGGAAGAAAGAAATGAGGAGGGATCAGTGGAAGAAAACTAAACAAATGTTTGTAGAAGTGCAGCAGATATCAGGTTTAAGATGACTGCAGCGAGAGGCTTCTTCTCCTTTGGGTGCAGGATTCTTATTTCATTTGGCTGAGCAGCATGACTCAGACATGAAGCTGACCATCTAAACCTGAGAGGGTAGGAGTTAAACTGCACAGCGGGAAAACAGCCTTAAAACCTGAACAAAGTTTAATGTTTGAAACTAAAGTTTGACTCTGAAAAAGATGCACAGGGGCTCCTGTTTCATCTGACCTGCATGATTAGTACCACAAAGCAGTAAGCATGACTTCGACATAAATCAATCACACCTGTGACCGTGACTGATGCAGAAAGCAGCAGTGTTGGAGAGAAGGGAAGTCGCGTCTCATAAATATGTGCAAAAAGTGTCTCTTCTCATCAAAGTTGATTGTTTTCTGGAGATACAACATAAACGTTGTCTTTGTGTTAGTGTCACCTATAGATACGAAGCTGCTCCTCCAGTCTAAGGCGTGCAGGCTATACAAGGCTGTGAGCACAGAGACTAAGGAGGAGAGAACCAGGTGAAAGGTGCGGAAAAGATGGATTGGTTGGAGATGTTACATGAGAGGGTTTTGTCATGGACGCGCACAGCAGTGCCAGTAAATACAGTAAACAGGACTACAATATGGACCGGCCCCACCTACACTCCCTGGCCTCTCAGGATGGCGCGTGAGGAATACAATTTTGTGAGCAAAGAAATGGAAGAAAAAAAACGTAATATTGTGCGTAAACGTTTAGAGACAACACGAGCCTTTTGTGCGTAAAACTCCCGCTGCCAGGCGCGCGCAGCAGTGCCGCTAAACCCTGTTCGCTGACCCCTCAGTCCCACCCCTCCACTTGAGATGGCGCGCGTGGCAAGAGAGTGTGCGTAAAAGTTTGATTAATGCAGCAAAGATTGATTTTTTTTTAAAAAAGATGGCTGCAGCGTGAGATATTTCTGTTTCACGCGCGAGGCTCCAGTTTTCTATGACAAGGACGCATAAGTGACACAAACGCAGCAGACTGTAACGGGATGCTGCAGCAGCCTCACAGGCTGGACTTGCCGCGCTCCGTGCGCCCCGTCCATCCTCGCACATCACACAATCCCACGGATCGGATGGAGTCCCGCAGGTTTTTCTGTGACAGGAGGACTTCATGAACCGTCCTCTCTCCCCTTATCGCGCGCACAGCTTCCCCTCATAATCACAGCATTTCCTCACATGGAGCGCGCGGAGCACTTCATCATTAAACATCATCACTTCTCAAATTCCTGATCACGACGCACATTTGGACACCCACTCTGCGCGCGCCGCGGCGGAGCTCCAAAAGTTTCTGCGTTCCATCTCTGGGTGTAAAAGAAGAGTGACCGTGAGAGAAAGCTCACCTCTCTGTGCGTCCTCACTGCTTCATTCCTCCGCGGACAGTCCACCATGTCGCCTGTTGCAGCCAAATAAATCCGCTTTGAAACGGGACATGCTGGCGCGGAGACCCGCTGAAGGAGAGACCAGTCTGCTCCGCGGATGACAGAAAAGATCCGAAACCCGAGAGTTCTCCAACAAACGGACGGAGAAAATCCCCCAGATGTAGAAAGTGAAGGTTTGATTACATCCCAGGTGTGAAGGGAGGGAGAGCGCAGCGAACAGGCGCGCTGCTCTCACACACATTGACTCTCTGAGACTCTGACGGCTCACTTTCACCTCCACCAGGGGCGCGTCCGACCAGCACGGGGCCCGAGCAGGGACTAATACTGGCCCCCCAAACAACACCCAGGAAAAAAAAATCACTGCGTGTGAATAACACAGTCCGAACACCTCCTGAACTAACGTTTAATGTTCATCCTTCAGGGGGACAGATCATCATCTAAACTGCATGGACATAAACCTGCAGGCTACAAGCCCACATTTCCCAAATGTTGCAAACCGATCTTTGCAGTTGAACTGGAGATTCATTTTGTGAACTAGGACTGAAGAAAATCATTCTTTGCTCCCAGAGGCCCCTCACAAAAACTAAAACTACTGTCATCAGAATATAACACACTATAAACATATTAAAATATTCAGTGTGTGGGAAACTGAGAAGAATTAACAACAAATAAAGCACATTATGCGCAGCAAAATAAAAGACACATTAAAGTCTGCATAACAACACCTGCTCAGGTAATCAGTCTAATTTTAATGTTTTTTTGGGAACGTTTGAAGCAACAGCCAGATCTTGGTGAGTGCTCTGAAAATCCAGCCCACTGCATATTTAACAGATCTTTTTTTTTTTTTGGCAATTTAATACATATATATATATGTTTACACGCCACTTGTTCAACAAGCACATGAAAAGCAGTATTTCAACTCTTCTGTTCAAAGTCTGCCGGCATGCTTTAAATTAACACAGCACACAGCTAACAGGGAGTTTAAATTTAAGCTAAAACGAAATTGGCCTGTATGTAGCCCATCTTTTCATTTTAGTTTGTAATGAATCTGTGAATTGTCCAGAGTTTTTCTTTCCTCTCTGCCTGATGCAACAGACTGTGACAGTCAGAGAGGACAGACAGGTGAAATGCTGACATCCTCATCCTCTCATATATGACACAAATATTACACAATATTTGAATTCTCTTTAAACATTTGTTTACTTTACTTCATTTCCAGATTTATTTATTCAAAAAGAAAGTAGTTATAACTTGGACTTAGATTACTTAATGTCCAGTTACGTTCTGACTGTTAATTACTCCTCATATTCCTCCAATTAAAACACTCTACATTATTTTTTAAGTCTACCGTAAGAAAAACTCCAGTTCAGCATCTCCAGCAACTCAATGCTATCAAAAACAACACATCAAAAATATAGCATTTATTTTAATGTCTTTATGTTTATGAAAAAAACATAAAGACAAAACATAATTACAATGCAGCCTAATTGAACAATGCTCTATTTGAACAGAGATTCCCCTCCTTTTCTTCTCCTGGGCTGCAAATTTCTCAGTGACCCTCTGATTGAAGTCCATCATCTCCGTCTCCAGTCTCTCTGTCTGGTTTTTGGAGTTTCTCAGAAAAGTTTTGATTCTATTTAAGTTTGAGAAGCAGATCAGCTTCTGCAGTGGTCATGGGTGTGGTGATGAGGATCTTTAGCAGAGTGACAGACGTTGAAAGTACCTCTAAAGATTATTTTCCATCAACAACTGGATAAGGTCGATGGCGTCAGGTCCTTTCGAGTTTCAGATCATATTTCATATAATAGGGTGTATAAGCTGACATTATGCCAGCTGTGTCCTTTTCATTCACTTATCAACCACAAAACACTGCAGCTGATGCCCTGCAGCAGCATTATCTGTGAGTTTCAAGTGGTCCATCTAGGTGGAACTAATGTCCTCACTGACTAATGTTTCCCACACAGACATAAATTTTTCCTTTGTAGTCTGGATGAAACATATATAATGTATATAATGTCACTACATCGTCTGAAAAGATCAACTTTTTTTTTACTTTGACATCGCGCAACAAGCTATGTAGTGGTGTGAAAAGCGTCTGTCGCATCGCGGGAGGGTTAGCCCCGCCCCATCGCGGCTGTACATCGACTTTGCATGGAGACTGATCGCCGAGGTAGTACAAGTAGTGTGCGGTGTGAACGCACCTTAAGACTGAGCTCTGTCTTCATCTGCTTCTGTTGAGCATTGGCTAGACCTTCAAAGAAGTTTTCAGGAAACGGCACGGTGCTGTGTGAACCTGTGAGCCTGCAGCTCAGTGGCACTGATGAGATGATCAGTGAAGGAGAATCTTTCCTTCAATATGGTGTAGAGTAAAAATACATAAAATGTTAACATCTTTACCCATGAATTATGTCATGTGTACTCAGTAAGACACATCCTAATCTAATCTTCAGTGTCTTCACTCCTCACAGCCTCTTACTGATTTTAAGGACGAGTACCTAAAGCCTCTTTGGAGCGTGGGAACATGAGTCCATCTCACCCACCATAGTTGAGTAAATCCAGAACAATGCTAATTCGCTGCCAGTCAAAGTGGGAGTGTGCAGGGCGCACTTCTCTGCGCCCCGCACACCCCGCGGCAAAGTTGAAGCGGCCAATCCCAAAGATGCCTCAGGCACGAGACGAGCAAAAGAAAAATTGCGTGCATAGACACTCGTTATAGGCCGCCGCCCCGCCGTACGTCCTAAAGGACAGCGTCAGTCTTCCTGCAGCCTGAATAATCATGATTCACTGTTTTCACTACTCAGGGACAAGAATGTTCTCAAAGAATGAAGAATAACGGTTAGCAGGTTAATAAACTGTTATCGATATGAGGGGTTAAAGGTCATTCAGAACGGGGTGAGGGATCAGAGAGAGGAATGTTCACAGACTGACAGGCTGTTAAAGGGAAACTCCGGTATTTTGACACCTGGACCTTATTTTTAGGTTTGTGCATGCTCATATACTCACTCAGACAAACATCGTGCAGCTCGGAGTCCTTCAGAAGTTATTTAGATCCAACCGATGTAGCCGCACTTAGCGGGGTCCACGGCAACGGAGCTTCAGCGCGGGACGTAATCTCTGCAAAATCGCCCGTCTCTACCACAGCCCGGCTTGTCATTGCAGAGAAATCCTCCAGAGTAGTCAGACATATATTCCTGGATAGATCCATACGCGTGTCAGCCGGTTTCAAGTCCCACTCTGAGCAGCTAACACACTCCTCTTCTGTTGCTATAGGCAAACACCGTCCACAAGCGCACCGCTAGTTAGCATTGAGTCGTGGACGTGCTCCTGTTTGTTGTTCACGAGCCAGCTGTTCGTCTCTCCTCCATTCTTCTCTCATGGAGCCCCTCGTCCGTGTACTCAGACTCAAACAGGTCGTCGTAGTCTGACTCTTCGGCATCAGATAAATATTCTGCCATGTTGCTGAGCACTGCCGGCTAAAAGTAGGTCAGCTGTACCTTTGTGTCGCGCGGCTATGACGTCATCAAAAGTTTGTTTACCAGGTCAGCTGACCCACCTGAAGAGGGTAGATGAGCTGACTTTATGATAACACTGGCGATGGATGAAAAAATATAGCCGAAATGAGCGATTTTGCAGAGATTATGTCCCCGGCTGAAGCTCCTTATAGGGCAAAACCCCTCATTTCCGCTATATTTTTTCATCCATCGCCAGTGTTATCATAAAGTCAGCTCATCTACCCTCTTCAGGTGGGTCAGCTGACCTGGTAAACAAACTTTTGATGACGCCATAGCCGCGACACAAAGGTACAGCTGACCTACTTTTAGCCGGCAGTGCTCAGCAACATGGCAGAATATTTATCTGATGTCGAAGAGTCAGACTACGACGACCGGTTTGAGTCTGAGTACACGGACGAGGAGCTCCATGAGAGAAGAATTCAGAGGGAGAGAGACGAACAGCTGGCTCGTGAACAACAAACAGGAGCACGTCCACGACTCAATGCTAACTGGCGGTGCGCTTGTGGACGGTGTTCGCCTATAGCAACAGAAGAGGAGTGTGTTAGCTGCTCAGAGTGGGACTTGAAACCGGCTGACACGCGTATGGATCTATCCAGGAATATATGTCTGACTACTCTGGAGGATTTCTCTGCAATGACAAACCGGGCTGTGGTAGAGACGAGCGATTTTGCAGAGATTACGTCCCGCGCTGAAGCTCCGTTGCCGTGGACCCCGCTAAGTGCGGCTACATCGGTTGGATCTAAATAACTTCTGAAGGACTCCGAGCTGCACGATGTTTGTCTGAGTGAGTATATGAGCATGCACAAACCTAAAAATAAGGTCCAGGTGTCAAAATACCGGAGTTTCCCTTTAAAGTACTCTGATAAACTGAATGACATTATTTCAGATCATCAACTGAAGTTTTTGTTTCCTTTCTCGACTTTTTGACTCCAGGTGAGGTCACAATCGTCAACACACACAAACCGCTTATTCATGGCGATTACCAGATAACAGAGAAGCTCGTTTACCCAAAACATCACGGGCTAACATACAAGTCACCGCAGTTGGACTGCTGTGACCTAGCTAACTTCCTAGGTTAATGTTAAATTATATTCAGCCAACTGTTCAACTTTTCTTGTTTGCATGTTAGGAGCTGGTTGGCATTGGTATGGGGAACAAAATAAAGCTTAGAGCAAAAAGTTTTGTCACTAAAAAGCTATAGTATCGCCCATCCCTATCAGGATTTAGGGCAGACCCGTGCCTTACCTCATCCTAAAACATTTTCATTTTAAAACAGAAGATGTGACGCTCACTCGTCCCGGTTTAGCTGCCGGCAGCAAACGAGACTGTGGAGTGTTTGAGAGCCAGAAATGTTCAAAACATGCCAGAATGAGTTGAGTCACATCGATTAATAAACTCATCCGGAGCCTTGGAGGGAGGAGGATGAACCTGCTCGCCTCACTCAGTCAGCCAGCGGAGCCACCACAGCACATTTAATCCCCACTTATTGACTCAACACAATGACACAGGATTTCATGTTCCTCACAATGACGCGGTGCAGACCGCGGTGCAGCCCGCTCGGCTCTTTGTGTCGAATCTTCAAGGCCTGAAAACACATCGAGGTTTGAGTGGATAAAGAGACGGGAAAGGCTGAGAGGTTCTTCAACAAAAAAATCACTGTAATCCAGCTCATAAAGAGAACTGAAATGATTTAAAAAGTCCTTTTGTAGCATCGACATCTCTGTTCAAACACCAAATATTTATCATTTCTAGATCTTCCCTCTTAGTTTGAGTCTAAAAAAAAACAGAAAATCACAATCAGCAACAAAGCTCCGAAGACAAACATTCAGATTTCAGTTAATATATAAAAAAATAAAGGGGCAAATACTCTGAGCGGTCAGAAGATTCCTTTGGGGGCTTTTCATCACAATGCAGTGAAGAATCAAGTTTTATATTCCAGATTCAAAATGTCCACCAATAGAGGGGCTGCTCCGTCTTTAGGGTTCATCACAGGCAGGTCACGGCCAACGCTGCATCCATATCCGACCCATCACCTTCACAGTTTGGCCCATTTGGGGTGGAGGGAGCTGGAGCCTGTCCCAGCTGATACTGGGTGAGAGGCGGGGTTCAGCCAATCACAGGGCTGCCACATGGGACAGAAACATTCACACTCATGTCTCAAGGCAATTTAAAGTCACAAATTAAACTAATGAGCAGGTTTTTGATATGATTGAGGAAACTGAGGTGCCCAGAGAGAACCCACGCATGTACAGGGAGAACATGAAGGAGTCACACCTTCTTACTGTGAGGCACTTGCACTACCTGCTGCACTACCTGTTGCACCACCGCTGTGCAGTCACCCAGATGCTGGTCTCAGCAGGCAGTAGATATTCAGCCTTTGAGTCTCTGTCCTCTGATTTGAAATAATAATAATAATAATAATAATAATAATAATAATAATAATAATAATAATAATATTTATAACTAGAAAAGCACTCGGAGAGCGCAGACCTCCGCCACCGCCACAGTCCTCCCCCATATTGTGATTTTCACCATAAATATTACTCCTACCTTTATTTCATCTAAATATTTAGATTCCTTGACCATGAAAACATACCATAAGCAACTGGATTCATAATGATATCTATTTTAGTTCAGTAGTTATTCACCAAAATCACATTTTTCGCCATGGCGGCCAGACACTGATCCGGATCAACACCAAAATCAAATCAGTTCTTCCTTTTCCCATGCTGAACATTTCCTGAAAATTTCATCAAAATCCATCCATTACTTTTCGAGTTATTTTGTTCACGGACGGACGGAAGGACAAACTCTCCCGAAAACATAACCTCCTTGGCTGAGGTAATGATAAATAAAACCTTATTTACAGAGCACCTCTGGAAGAAAATGTTTATTAAGTGCTTTAACAGTTGAAGGCTGATAATAAAATTGACATGATAGACTAGGTCAAAAACAAAATTGCCTGGATATTCAAACCAAAGGGCAAAAACAATGTAAACTAATGTTAAGTCAGTGAATCAACAATGTAAGCAAAATGAATCAAAGTTTTCTTCAAGTTTAAAATTTAATAATATTTATAAATGACTCCTGGGCACCAAGTTTTTTATTTTATTTTTATGTTTAATTAATTAATTATTAAAAGACAGCAATTCAACACAAAAATGAAAAGCCTATAAAAAATAAGGATGAGCATAAAGAAGAAGAATCTTTGATGATCTGCCCCTATGACAGTTAAACAGAAAACTTAAAATCAAGCTGCCTCACTTCGCTCTGGCTGATACAGGAATCCAAAAACAACTCAAAACACTAATATCTGCTTGTTTCTGCAGTTCCATGGACATCAACGAGAGCTGCTTTGCAGAAGTGGAAAATGAATAAGTTAGTGCTGCAGCTCCACAGTGTTCAACAGCACCAGGCTGCCTGTGAGTTTGTTTAGCCTCCAGGACTTAAAGCGTGAGTCAGATGGTTCAGCAGAGACCATCACGGCCCCTGTCTCTCTAATTCTCTTCTTCTGATGAACTTTGGTTTTATTGGGTTGAATCAGCTGAATGGAGACTTCCTCCCAGACTCTCTGAGGACGGAGTCACAGTCCACCTCGTCCAGGGCATTTGTGTTGGACTGAACCAGGTCAGCGTGAGCACCTTCACGCACCTGCTCCATTTGGACTTTTGGTTTTATCGCCTCCTCAGCCTCCAGTCTGCGGCCCATCATCCTAACCCCCCACCGCACTAAAATATATCATATTAAGTTATAAAACAATACCTGGGAAGAATTACATAGTGGCATAATCCAAAAAGTGCATGATTGAAAAAGGATTAGTGAGGGGGGGGGGATTTGTGGAGGAGCCGTCTGCCTCGGCTGATTGTGAATCGGGTTCAGATTTACGAGGCTGTGCCAGTGATTTAGGATTTACTTTCCTAACAGGAGTGTGTTTGTGTGTACGTGTGTGTGTGTCCATCCGTAAAGTCACGGCTCGCTGCGTTCAGCTGAATGAGCGTGAGAGCTCCAACAGAGGATGTTTTAATTGAAAGAAGACTTCAGATTCATTACTGCTCAGAAAAACACAAAGATGACGGTAGGGGTGGGAAATAATGAGCCTTACAGATTAATGGATGAGTTAAAAAAAACTACAGAAATGTTTAAAACTATCACTATCACACAAAATCAAACCAGACCGATTTGATTCCACAGCAATAAAAACAGAAGTCATAAACAGTCATTCTGTGGCTGTGACATGTTTTCATTAACATGGTTTACCCAAACATGATGGATTGAGATTGGAGATTGGAAGAGTTAGGGATGTGCATCGGTAATAATATGGAGGTAATGATTTATGATATACAGCCATACTGCTAACAGGGCAGCACTAAATGATTTTGTCACCAAAAGTATTTTCTTTCATTTTTAATATATTTCAATATTTTATTTTCCACATCTATATTCCATGAGCAGATCTATATCAGGTGCTTCATACTTCTATTTTCTTTGCAATTATATCAAACAGGTATGGTAATTGTTAAACTTTGACCTAAACCATGTCAAAGTTCATAATTCCTACTCTTCTTTCTTTATGAACAGACAGTAAAAACCTTACTTCACAGCTCTAGTGTTTAGCTGGACAACCCCGAGGATAATTTCATCCAAACGAAGACCTCGGTCTTCATCCCCGCTGATAAAAACCAACAAGACGGCAGTGGCGAGTTATTCTGGGGTCCTGCTTCGTTAGCGGGCCTGGCTCCTGTTGCTAATGCTAATGATGATAAATGACGCGACCCACAAGCTCCTGAGAAATGATGTCCGCCTCTCGGGGGGAGTGGGAGGGGGGGGTCGAGCACCAAATTAGCTCCAGTCAATAGCCTGATCCCAAAGTGTCCTCACAGGATGTGCTGACAGCAGTATTGGTTACTGTAAGCGACGGCTGGAATTGAATCTTATTGGCGCGTTCATGGGGTCATTAGCATACCAGGATGAATGAGCGGCCATGAGTAGATCCTGTGTGCCAGGCATGGATCGAAAAATGAGCTCTGGAGAAAAAAACATTCAATTATTTCAGCTCTAGGCCTCAATAGGAGTCTGTTTCTGGAGAGAGCTCTGAAGAAATAAAGTTCTTATTTCTGATTAAAAAACATAAAGATGTTTCCATCTGCAAACATGATGAATAAAATGATCTTAAAAGATTCAGAACTTATGAGTTTAGGGTTTCAATCCAAAAATACTGATTTCATCACTGATTCAGATTTTACAGGTCACTGATTTTATACATGGAAAATTACTTGTGTTTGCCAGTCACAAGAAAAATTGAGTTTTTGTGATGTTAATCATGCTTAAAGATAATTTCCTTAAAATTCAAACAAATGTCAACTCTGACCCAAGAATAGAATGTGTAGATTTTAGAAATAAAAATATAATCGACAATGAGATGGAGTTGAGTTTAGAAGAGCAGCAGGGCCGCAGTCAGGCCGTGCATGCTGCTGATTTGGTAAATTGAATTAATGTTTGAGCTCACTGACGGACCTCCACACTGATATCATCATGAACATGCCCTTAACAGTCACTCTGTGAAAATCTGGTGTCCAGGCGGCTCTGATTTCAGGACAAAGGCAGCAAAAGTTCATGCTGGTTATCTAGCAGGTCTGTGAAATCTGAGGGAGACAGGTCACTGCAAACGTCGTTCAGAAGAGAAGGTTCAACCTTCAGGTAAAACATCGATCAGAGACGACAATATCCACAGGACGGCAGAAAATGACTGGCTGCTCAGATTAAATAATTTCAAATGTAATAAAATCCTTACCAAAACAAGAAAGACGTTGAAGAAACCAGAAAACTGCTGTCCAAATGAATAGAAGAAACCAGAAAACTGTTGTCCAAATGAATTGAAGAAACCAATGAAACTGCTGTTCAAATGAAATGAAGGAACCAGAAAACAGCTGTCCAAATGAAATGAAGGAACCAGAAAACTGCTGTCCAAATAAATTGAAGAAACCAATAAAACTGATGTCCAAATAAATTGAAGGAACCAGAAAACTGCTGTCCAAATGAATTGAAGAAACCAGAAACCTGCTGTCCAAATGAACTGAAGAAACCAATAAAACTGATGTCCAAATGAATTAAAGGAACCAGAAAACTGCTGTCCAAATGAGTTTAAGAAACCAGAAATCTGCTGTCCAAATGAATTGAAGGAACCAGAAAACTGCTGTCCAAATTAATAGACGAAACCAGAAAACTGCTGTCCAAATGAATTGAAGAAACCAATAAAACTGATGTCCAAATAAATTAAAGGAACCAGAAAACTGCTGTCCAAATGAATTGAAGGAACCAGAAAACTGCTGTCCAAATAAATTGAAGGAACCAGAAAACTGCTGTCCAAATGAATTGAAGAAACCAGAAAACTGCTGTCCAAATAAATTAAAGGAACCAGAAAACTGCTCTTCAAATGAAATGAAGGAACCAAAAAACTGCTGTCCAAATGAATTGAAGGAACCAGAAAACTGCTGTCCAAATAAATTGAAGGAACCAGAAACCTGCTGTCCAAATTAATAGACGAAACCAGAAATCTGCTGTCCAAATGAATTGAAGAAACCAGAAAACTGCTGTCCAAATGAATTGAAGAAACCAGAAAACCGCTGTCCAAATGAATTGAAGAAACCAGAAAACTGCTGTCCAAATGGATAGAAGAAACCAGAAAACTGCTGTCCAAATGAATTGAAGAAACCAGAAAACTGCTGTCCAAATGATTAGAAGAAACCAGAAAACTGCTGTCCAAATGAATTGAAGGAACCAGAAAAGTGCTGCCCAAATGTTTTGAAGGAACCAGAAAACTGCTGTCCAAATGAATTGAAGAAACGAGAAAACTGCTGTCCAAATGAATTAAAGAAACCAGAAAACTGATGTCCAAATGAATTGAAGAAACCAGAAAACTGCTGTCCAAATGAATTGAAGAAACCAGAAAATTGCTGTCCAAGTGAATTGAAGAAACCAGAAAACTGATGTCCAAATGAATTGAAGGAACCCAAAAACTGCTGTCCAAATGAAGTGAAGAAACCAGAAAACTGTCCAAATGGACAGAAGAAACCAAAAAAACTGCTGTCCAAATGAATTGAAGGAACCAGAAAAGTGCTGTGCAAATGAATTGAAGGAACCAGAAAAATGCTGTCCAAATGAATTGAAGGAACCAGAAAACTGCTGTGCAAATGAATTGAAGAAACCAGAAAACTGCTGTCTAAATGAATTGAAGGAACCAGAAAACTGCTGTGCAAATGAATTGAAGAAACCAGAAAACTGCTGTCCAAATTAATAGACGAAACCAGAAATCTGCTGTCCAAATGAATTGAAGAAACCAGAAAAGTGCTGTCCAAATGGATAGAAGAAACGAGAAAACTGCTGTCCAAATGAATTGAAGAAACCAGAAAACCGCTGTCCAAATGAATTGAAGGAACCAGAAAAGTGCTGCCCAAATGTTTTGACGGAACCAGAAAACTGCTGTCCAAATAAATTGAAGGAACCAGAAACCTGCTGTCCAAATTAATAGACGAAACGAGAAAACTGCTGTCCAAATGAATTGAAGAAACCAGAAAACCGCTGTCCAAATGAATTGAAGGAACCAGAAAAGTGCTGCCCAAATGTTTTGACGGAACCAGAAAACTGCTGTCCAAATAAATTGAAGAAACCAGGAAACTGCTGTCCAAATGAATTGAAGAAACCAGAAAACTGCTGTCCATATGGATAGAAGAAACCAGAAAACTGCTGTCCAAATGAATTGAAGAAACCAGAAAACTGCTGTCCAAATGATTAGAAGAAAACAGAAAACTGCTGTCCAAATGAATTGAAGAAACCAGAAACCTGCTGTCCAAATTAATAGACGAAACCAGAAATCTGCTGTCCAAATAAATTGAAGGAACCAGAAAACTGCTGTCCAAATGGATAGAAGAAACGAGAAAACTGCTGTCCAAATGAATTGAAGAAACCAGAAAACCGCTGTCCAAATGAATTGAAGAAACCAGAAAACTGCTGTCCAAATGAATTGAAGGAACCCAAAAACTGCTGTCCAAATGAAGTGAAGAAACCAGAAAACTGTCCAAATGGATAGAAGAAACCAATAAAACTGCTGTCCAAATGAATTGAAGGAACCAGAAAAGTGCTGTGCAAATGAATTGAAGGAACCAGAAAAATGCTGTCCAAATGAATTGAAGAAACCAGAAAACTGCTGTCCAAATGAATTGAAGAAACCAGAAAACTGCTGTCTAAATGAATTGAAGGAACCAGAAAACTGCTGTGCAAATGAATTGAAGAAACCAGAAAACTGCTGTCCAAATTAATAGACGAAACCAGAAATCTGCTGTCCAAATGAATTGAAGAAACCAGAAAAGTGCTGTCCAAATGGATAGATGAAACGAGAAAACTGCTGTCCAAATGAATTGAAGAAACCAGAAAACCGCTGTCCAAATGAATTGAAGGAACCAGAAAACTGCTGTCCAAATGAATTGAAGGAACCAGAAAACTGCTGCCCAAATGTTTTGAAGGAACCAGAAAACTGCTGTCCAAATGAATTGAAGAAACCAGAAAACTGCTGTCCAAATAAATTGAAGAAACCAGAAAACTGCTGTCTAAATGAATTGAAGAAAACAGAAAACTGCTGTCCATATGGATAGAAGAAACCAGAAAACTGCTGTCCAAAGGAATTGAAGAAACCAGAAAACTGCTGTCCAAATGATTAGAAGAAAACAGAAAACTGCTGTCCAAATGAATTGAAGAAACCAGAAACCTGCTGTCCAAATGAATTGAAGAAACCAGAAAACTGCTGTCCAAGTGAATTGAAGAAACCAGAAAACTGCTGTCCAAATGAATTGAAGGAACCAGAAAACTGCTGTCCAAATGAATTGAAGAAACCAATAAAACTGATGTCCAAATGAAATGAAGGAAACCAAAAACTGCTGTCCAAATGAATTGAAGGAACCAGAAAACTGCTGTCCAAATGAAGTGAAGAAACCAGAAAACTGCTGTCCAAATGGATAGAAGAAACCAATAAAACTGCTGTCCAAATGAATTGAAGGAACCAGAAAAGTGCTGTGCAAATGAATTGAAGGAACCAGAAAAATGCTGTCCAAATGAATTGAAGGAACCAGAAAACTGCTGTCCAAATGAAGTGAAGAAACCAGAAAACTGTCCAAATGGATAGAAGAAACCAATAAAACTGCTGTCCAAATGAATTGAAGGAACCAGAAAAGTGCTGTGCAAATGAATTGAAGGAACCAGAAAACCGATGTCCAAATGAAGTGAAGAAACCAGAAAACTGTCCAAATGGATAGAAGAAACCAATAAAACTGCTGTCCAGATGAACTGAAGGAACCAGAAAAGTGCTGTGCAAATGAATTGAAGGAACCAGAAAAATGCTGTCCAAATGAATTGAAGAAACCAGAAAACTGCTGTCCAAATGAATTGAAGAAACAAGAAAAGTGCTGTCCAAATGAATTGAAGGAACCAATAAAACTGCTGTCCAAATGAATTGAAGGAACCAGAAAACTGCTGTCCAAATGAAGTGAAGAAACCAGAAAACTGTCCAAATGGATAGAAGAAACCAATAAAACTGCTGTCCAATTGAATAGAAGGAACCAGAAAACTGCTGTAGAAATGAATTAAAGTAACCAAAAAATTGCTGTCCAAATGAATTGAAGAAACCAGAAATCTGCTGTCAAAATGAATTGAAGGAACCAGAAAACTGCTGTCCATATGAAGTGAAGAAACCAGAAAACTGTCCAAATGGATAGAAGAAACCAATAAAACTGCTGTCCAAATGAATTGAAGGAACCAGAAAAGTGCTGTCCAAATAAATTGAAGGAACCAGAAAACTGCTGTCCAAACAAAAAGAAGTAACCAGAAAACTGCTGTCCAAATCAATTGAAGAAACCAGAAATCTGCCGTCAAAATGAATTGAAGGAACCAGAAAACTGCTGTCCAAATGAATTGAAGGAACCAGAAAACTGCTGTCCAAAAAAACTGAAGAAACCAGAAAACTGCTGTCCAAATCAATTGAAGAAACCAAAAAAAATCTGTCCAAATGAATTGAAGAAACCAGAAAACTGCTGTCCAAATAAATTGAAGGAACCAGAAATCTGCTGTCGAAATTAATAGACGAAACCAGAAATCTGCTGTCCAACTGGATTGAAGAAACCAGAAAACTGCTGTCCAAATGGATAGAAGAAACCAGAAAACTGCTGTCCAAATGAATTGAAGAAACCAGAAAACCGCTGTCCAAATGAATTGAAGGACCCAGAAAACTGTTGTCCAAATGATTAGATGAAACCAGAAAACTGCTGTCCAAATGGATAGAAGAAAGCAGAAAACTGCTGCCCAAATGTTTTGAAGGAACCAGAAAACTGCTGTCCAAATTAATAAAAGAAACCTAGAAATCCGCTGTCCAAATGAATTGAAGAAACCAGAAAACAGCTGTCCAAATGGATAGAAGAAACCAGAAAACTGCTGTCCGAATGAATTGAAGAAACCAGAAAACTGCTGTCCAAATGAATTGAAGGAACCAGAAAACTGCTGTACAAGTAAATAGAAGGAACCAGAAAACTGCTATACAAATGAATTAAAGGAACCAAAAAACTGCTGTCTAAATGAATTGAAGAAACCAGAAAACTGTCCAAATGGATTGAAGAAACCAATAAAACTGCTGTCCAAATGAATTGAAGGAACCAGAAAAGTGCTGTGCAAATGAATTGAAGGAACCAGAAAAATGCTGTCCAAATGAATTGAAGAAACCAGAAAACTGCTGTCCAAATGAATTGAAGAAACCAGAAAACTGATGTCCAAATGAATTGAAGAAACCAGAAAACTGCTGTCCAAATGAATAGAAGAAAACAGAAAACTGCCAACCAAATGAAATGAAGAAACCAAAAAATTTCTGTCCAAATTAATTGAAAGAACCAGAAAAGTGCTGTCCAAATGAAAAGAAGAAACCAGAAAACTGCTGTCCAATTGAATTGATAAAAAACCAGAAAACTGCCAACCAAATGAATTGAAGAAACCAGAAATCTGCCGTCAAAATGAATTGAAGGAACCAGAAAGCTACTGTCCAAATGAATTGAAGAAACCAGAAAACTGCTGTCGAAATGAATTAAAGGAACCAGAAAACTGCTGTCCAAATGAAATAAAGAAACTAGAAAACTGCTGTCCAAATGAAGTGAAGAAACCAGAAAACTGCTGTCCAAATGAATTGAAGGAACCAGAAAAGTGCTGTCCAAATAAATTGAAGGAACCAGAAAACTGCTGTCCAAATGAGTTGAAGAAACCAGAAAACTGTTGTCCAAATGAATCGAAGAAACCAGAAAACTGCTGTCCAAATGAATTGAAGAAACCAGAAAACTGCTGTCCAAATGAATAGAAGAAACCAGAAAACTGCTGTCCAAATGAAT